>JAODAL010023617.1:0-62332 GCA_025379985.1 Phyllomedusa bahiana
GCAGGTATATCCCCCCAAGAGGAAGGGCGGGTTTAACAGGGTATAGGGGGCTGAGGCGGATAGGCCTGTGGCGGGTATAGGCAGGTAGGCGATATAGGGCAGGTAAAGGCAGGTATAGGCACTGTGGCAGGTATAGGCGGGCTGTAGGCAGGTAAAGGCCAGCTTTTGGCGGGTATAGGGCAGGAAAACACTGTGGGAGGATAGGCGGGCTGTGGGCAGGTAAAGGCGGCTGTAGGCAAAAAATATCAAAAATAAAAAAACAAACAACACTTACCTAATCCCCCTGCTCCGCTCCCCGCTCCCCCGCCTGCTCTATTTCTTCCCGGCACGGGCGGGTGATCACAGGCCGCGCACGCAGCGTGAGCACCCTGCCTTGGGGTCGGGGAGGCCACGCAAGCACGGACGCTCGCTCTCTCCCCCGCAGTGGTACTCTTCACTTTTTGCGCTCCGGAGGAGTCGCAAATAGGTGAAGGAATCGGGACAGTGCCGGGCCAGCGCACGGCCCGGGACACTGTCCCCTCCTCGCCTTCATTATATGTCCCCTGAGGAGCCGCATAAGTAAGCCCCCTGTCGGGCCTGGGCATGCAGGCCCCCGGGGCGCAGACCGTAGGGTTTAAATACGTCTTATTTCGGGTAGTCTTACATTAGTCACCTCCCTAAAACCCCCCGTCTCTTCTATCGGGGCACGGTTTTTCCAATTGCCTTTTATGCCCAGGAAAGGTTTTTCCCATTTGTAAATGAACCCGTTTAAATTGGTTTTCCCCGTCCCGTAACACCCCTGTTATTGCCCATTTCCCTTTTATCAGCCCGTTTTTCCCCCATTGAATCAGTTTTTATTCCCCATTGTAAATCACCCCTTTTTTTAGCCCAGTCCCTGAACACCCTTTAAATTTCCCAGCCCCCTGAATCGCCCTTTTCGCCCAGTCCCTGTAATCAGCCCTGTTATTCCCCAGTCCCTGTAATCAGTCTGTTATTCCCCAGTCCCTGTAATCAGTCTGTTATTCCCCAGTCCCTGTAATCAGCCCTGTTATTGCCCAGTCCCTGTAATCAGCCCTGTTATTGCCCAGTCCCTGTAATCAGCCCTGTTATTTCCCAGTCCCTGTAATCAGCCCTGTTATTCCCCAGTCCCTGTAATCAGTCTGTTACTGCCCAGTTCCTGTAATCAGCCCTGTTACTACCCAGTCCCTGTAATCAGTCAAGCTACTGCCCAGTCCCTGTAATCAATCTTCTACTGTCCAGTCACATCACATAATTAAGTTTCTAAGGCATATCTCCAATGAAATGTATATCAGTGTTTAGGGGGCAAAGTTGCCATTTAAGTACCCTTTAAGTACCCAGAGTTGCCCTTTAAGTACAGAGGTTACTTTAATTCACAATATATGGTTTTATGGTCATGCTCCTCCCTTGTCTGTGTTTTCCCCTCCTTAGGGGGCAGTTTTGTACCTGTCTTGTCTTATATTTTACCTTGGCTCAGCACAACCAAGAATAATGGGAGCTGTGTCTCTTGTTAGGTCTTACTCACTGCTCCTCCTTGATAAGCTAGCAAATCAGAAGTGGGGAGGAGTAGCAGGGGTGACCTCAACTGTCACTTCCCTGGGAGACTGGGAGTCTTTTAAATAGAAGAAAGAGGAGTCTCCAGAAGAGAGGACGGTGGAGGAAATCAGAGAATAACAAGAAGGAAACCACAGAGAGTCAAGTTACAGTTATACAGTTTCCCTTTCATCTAATTTCTTTTAAAAAAAACCAACTATCACAAGGAGTATCAGTAAGATGTCATTTATGCTATGACCCACCACAGTGCGATTGTTGTATTACAGTTGTTGTGCTACACTAAGGGCCGGTTCACACGGCTTGTTCAAGCCGTAATTGCGGGACGGATTTCGCCCGCAATTACGGCTTGAGTAAGGGGCGGGGCTGGGACCCTGCCCGCCGGCCCCATAGACTTTCATTATCCACGGCGTGTATCCTGCCGGGATAATGAACATGTCACGTATTCGCCGAGCAGGGAGGAGAAGACAGAATCCACAGTTTTCTATGAGAACCGTGGATTACCGTAATGACAGGGACGGATTCCAGCCGTACTGCAGCACAAATACGGCGCGCAATACGGCTGCAATCCGTCCCTGCAATAAGCTGTGTGAACGGCCCTTAAGAAGTACAAGTAATATGGTGAAAAAGAAAAAGAATGACTGTAACTGATTTGGTGTCCATCAAACATTATCCATCCCATTAACACATTACAATGCTTTAAATTCCATTTCCTATTATTTTGTGGGAAAAAACACTTTAAAGCAATAGTCATTATAAGCAGCTATTCCAGCTATGACAACTCTAAGAGATTCCAAAGTATATTTTCTTCCAACACCAGGAAAATAAAATAATAACCTTTATTCACATAAGATTAAAAACATATGGCTCTCATCCCCTGACGCGTTTCGAGTGCTGGAAGAATATACAGTCTTGGAATATCTTGGGATTATATCTGTTGTCCGGCGGATACTCCTTTCCTCAGGACTTGATTAGAAAACCTTTTCTCTTCCTTGATCACCTCTGAGAGGACATTGTATGTGGGTGAGCGCAGGAGATTTTTGTTTTTTTCTATATTGATGACAAATCCACAGACACTGACATAAGTAAATGTATCATCAGTAGGGGCTCCCACCCCAAGAACCTTACCTAATGGAAGAGGAGGCATTCCCTGACATCAGTGTGAGAGTAGAGTGGAGGACATGTGGGCGCACAGCTATCTATAGTGACATCTATGAGACATATAGAAATGGCTGGGTGCATTTACTTGTCCATTTTCCAGCATGGATAATCTTTCCTGTGGTATCTTTCTAATCATTGTTATGTGACCAGGCATTCCCCTTTAGAATGTGGAGATGAAGTGCCAAAATCCTCTGCTCACTGCAATCAGCAGCTTCCCGGCTTGTCATCCTTACAATACATCTTGACTAAACCGTTTGCTAAGGTGATAGCTGGGCGCTGATAATGCTGACTGATTGTGACATCTCCTCCGGGGGTCCCAGCGTATATTAGATTGAACTGGAAAATCCATCACTCATCTTTATCATATATGACATGTTCTGCTTTCCTCCAAAGAAAAAATAGTTAGAAGGGAATGTATTTCAGCAGAATGTTGGCCCAAAATCAATTCCTGTGAGGCGTTTCATATATATCCTTCCTGTCTTCTTACTGATACTGAACAATCAATGAGCAAATTTTACTATTTCTTGAAATGAAATGCAGGGAAATGGCCCAAAAGAAAAAAGGCCAATATGCTGCAGTAGATCCAAGTAGTTCTTAAATCCATCCTGTGATGTTTGTTCCATATTGAAAACCGAATGAATATCATGATATTAGGTTGTTTGTTTTATTGCAACACCAATCAACTCTCCAAAATAAGTGGACGGTCAGGGGCGTAGCTTTAAGGAGTGCAGAGGTAGCAGTCACGACCGATTCCTGCAGCTTGAGGGGGCCCAAAAGCCTTCCTGCCCCATTGGAAGACACCATTATTATAAATAGAAACAATATATGGTTTTGCACATCCCCAAAAAACTTTTTGGAAAAAAAATGAGCATAGGTGCACACTGGCGTGGCAGTAACATACATAGACATTCCAAAAAACAGTAGCACACTATCAACTAAAGAAACTATCAAAAGAGACATAGGAATTTTTGAAAAAGCATTTCTGCTATCTAGGACACATAAAACATTTTTTGAGGTTCTTAGTTCACATTTTTGATCAAAACTGCTTAAGTCCACCTCTGAAATGTCAACGAGACCTCAATGCAGGTTCGTCCTACACTATTTTTTTCATGTATCCTAGATAGAATAAATGCTTTTTCAAAAATTCCTATGTCTCTTTTGATAGTTTCTTTAGTTGATAGTGTGCTACTGTTTTTTGGAATGTGTATGTATGTTACTGCCACGCCAGTGTGCACCTATGCTCATTTTTTTCCAAAAAGGTTTTGGGGGATGTGCAAAACCACATATTGTTTCTAGCTTGTGTAAGGAGGAGTGGCTACCTCCATTTTGGTTTTCTGCACTCCACCCACCTTCACGGGCTTTTAAATCAGTGCAGTGTTCAAAGAAGCTGGTACCTTCACTCCCTGAAGCATGGAGGTCTGAACAGTGCCCAAGAGAGGTAACAAAATAGTGTAGGACCCACCTGCATTGAGGTCCCGTTGAAGTTTCGGAGGTGGGCTTAAGCAGTTTTGATCAAAAATGTGAACTAAGAACCTAAAAAAAAATGTTTCATGTATCCTAGATAGCAGTAATGCTTTTTCAAAAATTCCTATGTCTCTTTTGATAGTTTCTTTAGTTGATAGTGTGCTGCTGTTTTTTGGAATGACCATTATTATAAATAACACATCTTATTCATTCTCGTCTCGACTACTGTAACTCCTTGCTTATCGGTCTCCCTCTCTGCAAACTCTCCTCTCTCCCATCTGTCCTGAATGCAGCAGCCAGGCTTGTCTTTCTTTCCAGCTGCTATACTGATGCCTCTGCCCTGTGTCAGTCACTGCACTGGCTGACTATTCAGTACAGAATACAACATAAACTCATCAGTCTCATCCATAAAGCTCTCCACAGCGTTGCTCCTCCCTACATCTCCTCCCTCATCTCTGTCTACCACCCTACCCGCTATCTCCGCTATGCTGATGATATCAAATTACATTCCTCAATCATCCTCAAGGTTTTAGCTCTTTTACAGAGAATGTTTTACACTTAATAAAAACGATTTATTTACTAATACTCCGTGCCGCACAGCGCTGAGATTTCAGTGCCCCGATCTGTCCATAGACTACAATGGGACAAAGTAGCTCGCACTCTGATTGGCCGGGATAGCCAAGCCACTGCTAGTTCAACCAATCAGCTCTTTTCTGCATTTTTTACTGTATTTTGAACTGTCTCGCCTTTGCATTTGATTGGTCAATACTTCTCCATAGGTTATAATGGTTCACTGTCACTCCTATTCTGATTGGCCGGGATTGCCACGCCCCCGCTAGTTCAACCAATCAGCTCCCTTCTACATTTTTTACTGTATTTTGAACTGTCCCGCCTTTTCATTTGATTGGTCAATACTTCTCCGTAGGTTATAATGGGTCACTGTCACTCCTATTCTGATTGGTTGGTTTATTGCCGACCAATGAGAAGCACTTACAGAATTTGAATTACTGTATTTCCCAGCAATTTCCAAGATCCTAATTCCTGATGTTGCGGCGTTCTTGATTTTTGGAAAGTGATTTTATTTATGTTTTTTTTTTTTTTTAAGGTTTGAGCTCTTTTTCTGATAATGACTGTCAATGGGGCCGTTGGGCTGCTGGCCCTCCCTCCACGCCGCGGGAGTATGTGCTGATCAGCGCGACCCCCAAATCACCCAGCGGAATTGCGTCTGTACTGTACGTGTCGCAATTACGCCATGTGAACATAGCCTAAGGGTATGTTCACACAGCGTATTGCGGCATGTACTGTACTCGTCGCAATATTCGAGGTGTTTTAGAAGTACGTGCTGGCCAAGGCGTACTTCTAAAACACTGACAGCCGGGTTCCATTCACTGAAGAATGCACCTGGAAGAAGTGACATGTCAGTTGTTTTCCCCACTGCATATTATATGCTGGAGAAAACGTTGGGTATTCATAGCTCTCAATAAGAAAGGTAAGTATAAGGGTATGTTCACACAGTGTCTTGCAGCACGTTCTTTTAAAGCGCAGGGGGGAGGGGTCGGTCCCATTCACGTTCATTATCCCTGCCTCGTATACACTGGGTAGAAGGGACATGTCACTTCTTTCCCCCTGCATTCAATATGCAGCGGGGAAGACAGCAGGAAAACATAACTCTCTATGACAGCTATGATTACCGTAATTACAGGATGTATTTTGGGGCGCATTGCAGCAGAATTACGCCCTGAAAGACGCTGTGTGAACAAAGCCTAAGGGCCAGTTCACACGGCTTATTGCTGACGTAATTGCGGGACGGATTTTGCCCCGCAATTATGCGGCTGCCGTGCAGCGGAGGCGGGGCGGGGGGCCGGCAGCTCGCTGGCCCCATAAACATTCATTATTCACGGCGTGTACGCGCCGTGAATAATTGACATGTCACTTTCTCCCCCTGCGGCGGATTCGCCGAGCGAGGAGGAGAGACGGAATCCATAGTTCTCTATGAGAACTGTGGATTACCGTAATGACAGGGACGGATTTCAGGCTGAAATCCGTGCACAAATCAGCCATGTGAACGAGGCCTTAGTGTTTCATTTTAAAAGACCATCATTATGCTAACATAGAAATTGTATAAAATCAAGTATGCAACCCCTCAAAGCGAATACTTTTGTGGCCAACAACTGCCTTCCTGGACCTTTCCCTTCAACATATGTGCTTGGCTCAGTTGGGCTGTGTTTATTTCAATGCGGAAAGGGAGCCAAATTGCTGCCAGACATGTCTGGCATCTCCCAGTAGAGCAAAGCATATTGAAAAGTAACACACGTTATCCTTATTTCCCCCATCATTTGCTGTCAGGGGACATTCAGTAAGTCCTGTACACATTAGATTGTCAGCGAGTCCAGACAAAATGGGATCTGTCAATATAATTCTGTGTATGTCAGGCGGTATATCCAAGTTCTCCAGTTATCTTGAAAGGTTTACATTCCATGATTCTAGCTTGGCTGATAGCGTGGAGGACATAGTACTTTCTAAACTGCTGCATCTGTAAGAACAGCTCCCGCTCCAGCGCGTCCATGCATTAATGTGGACAGGCAGCAATGTAATGATATGTTTTCACTACCGCTACAAGCAAATGTATGCCTAGACATGACTGACAGAAGCCAAACCGGCAGCAATCAGTTGATTGCCATGCTGGTTTCTTTTTTATGCCCCCCTTACTGAGGACAGCATAAGCTAATGTCACACCTGCTGTTTCCAGCGCTGTGTCCCTTATTCTGTAAGATGCATTAGTTTTAGTGCATTTACCCCTCAAATTTTATTGATGAGAAGGTGTTAGCCCCACCCATCAAAGGCTAGCCCCGCCCACAGACAGTTATCCTCATGTTTCTACCTATTCAAAGTAACAGGTTAATCAGTTGAGGTGGGCGGGGCTAGCCCCAGGTGGGCGGAGTATGAAAAAAACTGACTTTGTTTGACTCTTTTCTGGCTGAAAACTGCAGATTTGAGTACTAAATACTCTAAAACTGCAGCACCTTACAGAATAAAGGGCACAGCGCTGGAAACAGCAGGTCTGACACTAGCTTGTGCTGTCCTCAGCAAGGAGGGCATAATCTATGTGACAGGTTCTCTTTAAAATGGGTCTTTTTGAGAAACAACTCCTGTAACAAAAAGGAAAACAAGATTAAACTTAAAGGGGTTGCCTCACTACACTGATTCATCTGACCTCAGGCCTGTTTTCTTGCTTTCACTTTGAATTCAGGCTTCACTGGCTTCTACTAGAAGCCAGGTCTGTAGTTACAGCAACCAATGCTGGCAGCCTATCGGGAGAGATCGAACAGGTCTGTATCTAAAACGACCTCAGGAGCTGATGCAGCTCATACAAGAAGGGATATCTAGGAATAGGTAGAACACTGTTAATGGAGACATATTACAAAGTGACTTGTTTTTGCAAGATCTTTAACATAAAAAGCAATCCTTGTAGTGAGACAACCCCTTTAACTCTGGTCAACACAAAGGACCACATGTATGAAACCAAGTGAGATAGCCAATAACATTTTTAAGGCTCTTTATGCTAAAAAGGTATTAATAAGAGGAATCGTTCTGTAAAGTTGTAATGATTCATTTCCATTGAAAAATAGGAATATTAATTAATAATCAGAATTAATGGTAACATTTCTTTCTCTTGACAGGACAGATATCCTTGGCTGTGTTCACTGCATGAATTAATAAAGAGGTGAGCATATATCCTGCACATATTTTAATATTAACATTACCATGTAAATGGAGATTAATGGGACCACTGTAAGGTAACTGTACATCTTTGTGTAGAGCCACCTGCTTAGTCGTTACTTTTTTCTTCAGTAACTGGAGGGATAATTGCTATTTGTTTAAACAAAAGTAAGTCAAAGTGAGGGTGCTATTTAATGACCGGAACCTATCATACCATTAGCGGGATACAGTAGAATATTGGGGTACAGTAGAATGTTTAAATGAGCACTATCTTTTCAAAAAAAAAATTATTAATCAATATTACTAAAGAATATAAGAAATTATTTAATATATTTTATTTACAAAATATTTTTCTCCGCTTATCAGCTGTTTCTTTTCCTCTCTTCTAACTCCTGCAATAATCATTCACTCTAAATTCATTACCAAAATCCATGTTGAGAAAAAGATAAATCATAAGCTCCTTGATGGATCAGGTTACATGCTGCCCATTGAAGTCTATGGAGCGGGGAAGGAGAGGAGGAAGAAATGATGCAGAGAGAAAAAATGACAGAGATGGAGCCTGCAGAGGGGAAAACAACTAGACATCAAAGCAGGATGAAAGTTATATATTTGCCAGAAATATAACAGCTTATCCTGAAAAGTTATCCAAATAGAGTTGGATGCTTTAACTAACAAACGTTTGAAACTAAAAGAACATTGTCCAAGTTACCAGGAAAAAGGATGACAACCACTTCCCACAGAGATTCCATAGCCTAGCTCCTTTCTACGGCTATCTCCATTAAATTATTTAGTAGCTTTCATCTTCCAACTACTAATAGATTATCAGGATGTCATAGAAAGTATACAAGCACTTATTCTTACCCTTAAGAGGTTATTTCCATCTTCTAACTATTAGTTTAGAAAACAGGAACAAGCCATTGGAAGGCAGAGAATGGAGAGCAGACTGCTCATGTGCAGCGTTCTTCAGACGTTAGAAGTTGGAAATAACCCTCATAATATCCTCTTTGAGGCAGCCTCAGAGATTGGGAAGATGGCAACGTTTGCACAGCTCTCCCCCATTCAATTCTATGAATGTTCTGAAAAATACCTGAGCGCACTTGGCTATATTCAGAATTTCCATAGAAGTGAAGAGAGAGAACTGTGCAAGTGCGGCCCTATACCTGCTCTCTGAGACCAGTTTGTAGCGAGTTACAAGCTAGTTTTAGAAAGGATATTACAAGATGGGAAGACCCTTTGAACACAAACATTGCTAATCTCCTAATCGGAGAAACATCTTTTCTAGATTATTGGATGTCAGACTAATGGGCCTTCACAGTGTATTTTTTTAAGGTCTCATACACACTACAGTATACACTATTAGGGCAGGTCCCCACTGCACAGGTTTTCGGACGGTTTTTCAGCCGGTTTGCGGTTTTTCAGACTGCCTGAAAAACGGTCCGAAAATGATCACAATGGTGCTCTATGGAAAACCTGTGCAGCAGTTCCCACTGCACGGGCTTTCCGTCGGGCGGTTTTTCCGCCCGCAAAACATTGTGATAGCACAATCTTCCGTCCGGTTTTCGGACGGAATCTGCGCATCTCAATGTGAAGGGGGAGGACTTTTCTCCGCGCATCGCGGAGAAAAAACCCCCCCCCCCGCAGCCGTGGGGACGGCCGCAAAACAGGACAAATAACGGTCGGCAAACCGGGCAGGGAGAAAGTGACATGCACATTATTTACGGCGTGTACGCGCCGTGAATAATGGGTGTCAAGGGGGCCGGCGAGCTGCGCCCCCGCTGCACGGCAGCCGACGTATTTGCGGGGCGAAATTCGTCCCCGCAATTACGTGGGCAATAAGTCGTGTGAACATTGCCTTACAGCTTCTGCAGCTGCTGAGTTGTGGAACGTTGTACTCTTTATGCTTCCAATACTGAACAGAAGCACAAAGAGGTTATGCTTTTTTTTGTTTGACTCTGCAGTGTCCAAGAAGCCTAATAAAAATATAAGTGCATATTATGGATGCGCACATATACCTTTTTACTATGATTTATCACAGCACGTTTCAGTGGTTGTTTTGATCACTAGAGCATCCTATGAAAGATTAATGAAGCACTCATGTCTAAATGCTTTACAAAGCAATCACCAGTGACCATGAAGAAAAGAGCATCTCAGCTGCAGTGTTAGACTCACACAGTATTCCACATCTGGATGTTACTTATCTGTGATAATTCTATTATGCTTACACTTTGTATAATACATTAGTGGGGCTGTATGGCAAATAATTCTATAATGAGGAATTCAGTTGTGAGGAATCACATGAATCACGAGTGGTGAAATACATTTGAAAGCTAAAAGGGTCAAAGATCAAAGAGTCACTTTAGGCAAAAAGTATTCATTTTTAAAACTCAGATATAGAATATAAAAGGTCCTTTACTTGGTGTCATGTATTGTTCCAAAAGCCTGTTTAGCAGCTATTCATGCAATGTCCATTATCTATGCAATTTTATAGCACATCACTGGGCAGGTATCAACAGCGGTAATGACTAGCACCCCTCTTCTTCACAGTAACCAGTACTTTTAGGTATTGACTTAAAGGGATTGTCCATGAATTTAAAAAATTCAGTTACTGCCGTCCAGTGTACTGAAATGGGAAAAAAAAAAATCTGACTTTTGCAGGGGACAACGATGCAGTAGCAACAGTGAAGGTGGGGGAAAAGGTTTCAGTACAGTAGGAGGTAGTAGCCACATTTTAAGATCTTTCTGTGAACAGAATATGATAGAGGGAAAGAACCTGAGCTCTGATTTAGAGGTTTGTGTTTTGAAGCAGTATGTCTGGGTGAAATGCAGAAAAAATCCTGTCAAGACTCCTAACAGAGACAGTGAGGGTCCAACTTACCCCACCCCTATACAGTCTTATCTCCCAACTTTTAGGGATTGCAAAGACGGACACATCAGGCTACGCCTCTAACCACACCCAAACAGATGACATCACCCAAAGACACGCCTCTAACCACGCCTAAACACATGCATGCCAACTTTTTCGATAGCCAAAAAGGGACAAATTTTCAGGATCACATTGTATCCAATGATGAAATATTAAGTAAGTATGTATTGTAATATACAGTGAGGAAGCAAGTAGATACATTTTAAAGCAAGATAGTCAGTTTACTGACACAAATCTATTTCCCAAATGAAAAAAGGACATTTATAGACCTAAGAGGGACAAGGGTTAAAAATAGGTACTCTGTCTCCAAAATACGGATGCTTGGGAGGTATGTACAGTATTCACTGAATCAGTATATGTACAGAGAATGTCAGCCTGTGTGAGAACTGCCTCATAGATATACAGTGAAATCTAGTTTCTGTAGTGCACAGACTCAGAAAGAGATCCAAAGTGTTAAAACTCCAAATCTTCCAAATACATAATATGAAAGAGCTGTACAGCTCCCAAAATCAAAGCTTACGTGTTTCGATTTATATAGGTCTTTACTCATCTCGTGACCGTTCCTGTGTTCAGTATGGCTATATACTGTATAGTGTAAGCCATGATTTTTCTGACTGTACAGCTCTTAACTTTATGTATCGAAAGATTTGGAATCTTAACATTATGGATGCTGGACAATGTCGTTCTGAGTCCGTGCTCTACAGAAGCTGGAATTCGTTATATAACATACCCTAGGACTGCCTTGATGAGTTCCTGCCTGTGCATCCATGCTCTGTGTCTCTCTGAAGAACATAAGTGATAGGATCAGGGTGAGCTGCATCTGTTCTGCAGTTTATATGATATGTATTGGCCCACAGATATAATTGCATACTAGCGAGCCTAATGGGACACTTTTGGATTTAAACATGACCCAGAGGCAGTGCCGACTTATGGCACCTATCCCAAAAACAGACACTCCCACCCCTCCCTCTCCCACCTCCCCCTCTGATAACCGGAATAAAAACTCAACAATGGCATTGGATTAAATGGCCACAGCAGCCGTTTTATTAACAAAATACAAAAAACAGTAATAAATAACCTTTATTTCCAAACAACATTCCAAGAACATACACACCCCCAACACCGTTCACCATAAAGTGCACCAAACATCCCACACCATTGGGGCTGCAGGTCCTTGGAGCCATCCACACGGTCTGGCGACCCATCCTCCTTTTTGTAATTACCCTCAGCCGTCACCCCCAGCTCGAGGGCACCAAGCAACCACCCCTGGCGACCGCTACACCACCTGGCTCTCAGGAACCCCTCCTGAAGAGCCCCACCGTCGCCAGACCAACCACATGTTCCATCATGTGATTAGGGAGCCATAGCGGGCTATGACTCCCACCACCATCTCCTAGCTCCAAGGACCCCACAGCCAACCAGCCACTGTGACAAAGATGCTCCCCCCCAGCACACTGAGCCAAATCAACCCAAGCCACAGACCCCACACAAGCCACCAAAACCAAGAGAGGGAGGGCGGGAGTTCAGACACCCAGGGCGCGGCTGCTTCCTGTGTACGTGCGGGAGGCTTAAAAAGCCGCCCCCCGCACCAAGCCCCGCCCACCAGGCGCGTCACGCTGGGTCATGCAGGGGGGCTCCTCCCCCTACGCGCGCTCCGGCCCCCGTCTGAAGAAAAACCTATGTGGGTCTCCATATGCAGTCGGAGGCATACAAAGATGCTATAGAGGACCTATATCCCTGTGCGGCAGTCCTCCTACCGCTTATACAGATCAAAGCTATAATATGGAATGAGCCTTCATTTAAATATAACATGACCCAGGGCACCGCTGAGATAGCTTGCCCTGCGCCCAGAATCCCCCAGTCTTCCACCAAACCCCCACCCCCAACACGGCGCTTCGTGGCCCCCACCAAAAAGGACACTGATCACTGACATGGATTGAAATGGCCACAGCAACCGTTTATTAACACATACAACATATAAACGTATAAATATATAAAATATATAAAACTCCAACTGTATAAAATGTATATATAAAAAATACATAAAATACACATAACTGTCCAAACAGCAACACACCCAAAAAAACCGACCATGGGGCCGAGGTCCTTAGAGCAAATAACGGCCCGGCAACCGAAAAATCCCGAAAAAACACCAATCGCCCCCAGCCAAACTCCACTGGCTCGGGGGCCCAAAGCCATACTCTATGGCTCCACCATTTTGCTCTTCAGGGATAACACCCTAAAAGAGCCCACCTTCGCCGGGCCGTCCCATTAACCGATCACTGAGGGAATCCTATCCCGAAGGACTCCCTGACCACGTATTCCTCCCAACTCCAAGAACCTCAGCCGCCCCCTGGCTACCATGACAAAACAGAAACCCTGTCTACACCCCCAAACCCATCCCTTGGCGACCCCAACCCCAGGACCCCCCCATCAACAAACAAAACCTTGAGGGCGGGTGGGCGGGACTGTTCCTCTCGTGCCGCGCCGACTGGTCCGCTTGGCGGGAGGGCGGAGTTTAAATAACTTGGCCCTCACGTCCGCACTCTCTCCCTCCTCTCCTCACTACAGGGCGCGCTCCGGCCGCGCCCAGCTTGCCGGGTCATGGCGCGCTACTTTTTACGTAGGGAATTCATGCAGAGTGACCAACGAGCCAGAACAGAGGTAACGTCTGGAAGAGGTGGAAGCATTTTTGCAGATAGTTACATTACGGTCATAACATCAAAATCATAACTTCATTATGCTAACAAATGTGATTTTCCCACAGCAACAGTACGACCGAAGGATGTTTGCAGAAAGTAAAGAATGTTCTTGTGCTAATGGTTGTGGCCTGCTGTCAGGATACAATGACCTTGACGCATTTGTGGAGTCTGAGTAGTTTGTGTCTTTAAAGAGGACCTGTGACATCTCCTGACAGGTCTATGTTAGTAAATCCTTGTGGTCCCCATGAAATAACAATTCTGGAGCATCTCCTCTTATATCTCTGTGTTGTGCCGTTCCTCTGTTATTCTTTTTAGAAAGGTTTTTACGGAATCTGTCAGCTGGGTGTTACCGTTCAGTTTTAAAGGGGTGTGTCCCTGACTCTGTCAGCTCTGATTGGACAATGTCAGACTGTGCAGGGATACGCCCCAAACTAGTAACACCCTCTGACAGATTCAATTTCTAGAAGGGATAACTGAGGAACAGCACAACACAGAGGTATAAGAGAAGATGCTCCAGAATTGGTATATCACAGGGAACACAAGGATTTACTAAAACAGATAAGTCAGGAGATGTCACCGGTCCTCTTTAAAGCAATAAAGGCAGATAGGTACACATAGTGAAGTGCTATAGCCGGTGCTGCCAAAGTCATTGTCTTTAAAAATGTTTTATGACATATTAATCAAATATCTTATAAAATTACGATCTAACAATAACAGTTATCTTAAAGAGAACCTGTCACATAGATTATGCCCCCTTGCTGAGGGCAGAACAAGGTAGTGTCAGACCTGCTGTTTCCAGCGCTGTGTCCCGTATTCGGTAAGATGCTGGAGTTTTCGTGTATTTAATGCTCCAATCTGCAATTTTCAGCCAGAAGAGTCCTTCAGAGTGTCAGTTTTTTTTCAAACCCGGCCAATCGGAGGCTAGCCCCGCCCACTTCAACTGACAAACCTATTACTTTGAATAGGTAGAAAAATGTGAATAACTGTCAGTGGGCGGAGCTACCATTTGGTGGGTGGAGCTAACACCTGCTCATGAATAAGATTTAAGGGGTAAATTCTCTAAAACTGCTGCATCTTACAGAATAAGGGGCACAGTGCTGGGAACACTAGCTTGTGCTACCCTCAGCAAAGGGGCATAATCTATGTAACAGGTTCCCTTTAAACTGTAAAATGACAGTGACATTTTTTGTAAAGAAACAGCACCACTCTTGTCCCAGGATTGTGTCTGGTTTTCCAGATCAGCCCCATTCCCCCCAGTAAGGTGCCAGGGGAAGCACTGGGCCAGACTATTGCTATTGTGCAGGAGGGGTATGATAATGGTTTCATGTACGTCTGCTGAGAAGGTAATAATCATTCTGTTCTCTCACAGAGAGAAAGCCTGTGGTCAGCATGTGGTGCTGGCATGTTCTGCGCTAAAGAAAGCCTACAGGAAAATCCTGACAACTGGACGGAGTGCACTTATTCCTGAGGATCAATGGCAACACGGTGACATTTCTTCACAAACATTGTTCATCTATTTGCAAGGTTCAATGGAACTGATCTCTGAAAGGATGCAGAAGAGAAGAGGACATTTCATGCCATTAGCATTGCTACAGTCCCAGTTTGACACTCTGGAGCCTCCAGCAGCACCTGAGTTGTTCATGACTGTCAACATTGAAAAGGATATCTCAGAAATAGTATCTGAAGTAAAAGCTGAGCTGGAGTCTAGGACACTCAGGCATTCATAGAGCAGAAGCAAGAATAGTCTATGTTACAAAATCTGCATTAAAAAAACTGTAAACCTAAAGTCCTGCACCTATAGTGCCCCTACTTCTTCATTTGCCAGACATGTTATACTTTTGGCTAATATATCATGTCCGATCTATCTGTTTTGCCTTTTCACAGACTCTTGGGGCTCACACTTGTGCAGGCTGTGGGTGGTTCTACAGCAGTGACTGACACTTCAGCTCTGCTAGCTCCTATTTTAATGGGCACATTCAAAATTGTAGGGTTATGAAAAACAATGACATTGTCCAAGCAGGATATCTAGGTATAAAGGAGAGCTAGCAGAGCTGTATTTATCATAAGAGGAAACTTCTTAAGTGAGAAAAAAAAAAAACTTACATGCTGCTAGGACACACTGTTAGCTGCTGAGTGATTCTGTTATCATTGAAGTAATTACACATAAGGCGAAGTCCACACAGCATATGTGAAAATGGCATCCAAAATCCAACGGCATTTTGAAATTTGCTGGACTGAGGTTTTTGGCACGGATTTGTGCAAAAGCCATGGACGGAAATCTGGCGGGATCCTGCGGACTATGCAACATATTGCATATTCTGACGGATTTTAAATGCAACAGTAAAAAATCAATGCTGTGTAGACTACAGCACAGATTTTTTTTATTGCTGTTTATGCAGCACAGGATACTGTTGGATTTTAGGCAGATTCAGTATTTTGACAGTATTTCTGTGCTGTGTAGCCCTAGCCTAAATGTGCTCTGCAGACCTAACAGGATGGTACAAGGCTGCTCCCAGGTCAGTAACTCTTAGTAGAAAGGTGAGATCAGAGACTGAGAGGCAAGCTCCGTCCTGCAGAGAAACCAGGCCAGGGCTGCTATTGCCGAGAGGTAGTCAGTAACTTAAGAAACCTGTGATCAGATCTGCTCTAACTCTGAAAGGTTTTTGTTCAAAGCTGCCTATTGTTTTTTGAATTCGTCAACTAACAGAACATGTGGAAGAGCTCTGGCTGCCACTACTTAGAACCTAAACACCTTCTGTGCAGCCTGGGAAATGTTGGTTTTCCTGCATGTGTTACTATGCTGCTTAGTAGTATACAGAGTCCTGCATGTGGGGAAGCTGGTAGCGGCCTGTGTGCTTGGAGGGGTGGGGTGTTCTAAACAGTGGCAGTCAGAATACAGTTATATTGGAGCAGATGCTGGGCCTTGTTTATTAAGTAATGCTGGATTCACACATCGTAATTCCCTATTTCAGAGGTATTCATAAAGATACTGGATAAAAGGTTCCCCAACAGATACGGTGACCTAGTCATGCTCGGCCCCTAGACATTAATAGAACAAATATAGGGCCACAGTATGAAAATGTCTAGGTCTAAAACTCCCTTTGTTGCCCATAGCAACCAATCAGAGCGCCCCTCTCATTTTTCCAGAGCACTATATGAAATTAGAGGGGCGCTCTGATTGGTTGCTATGGGCAACAAAGGGAGTTTTAGATCTAGACAGTTTTCATACTTGTGGCCCATAGTCTTTTTTGGACTACGTTTGTTCCATTGCGTACGAGACCCACTTTTTTGTCCCGCTCAAAAAGTGTGTGGGTTTGACAAATAGAGCAAACATAGTTTAAATAGGACTAGATTTGTTCTATTGGGACGACATGTATCAATCCTGGCGCTGACAGGCCAGTTTTAAATAACAGCCCCGCCCCCGCTGCACGGCACACGCCTAATCATATCTCTCTATGAGAGCTATGAATTACCTTATTTGCAGGGCGTACTTTGGGCGTATTGCAGCACAATTATGCGCCAAAATATGATCCGCAAAGACGGCGTGTGAAGATGCCCGTAGACTTCCATTTTTTTAAACTGTATTGGAAAAATAAAAGCTGAGGTCTGATTGGTTGTGATGGGCAATAACGACAGTCTGTTAGTTTTCATAAGTGAGGCCCAGTGTTTCTGTCGCTCTTTCTGTCCTATTAATTGACAATGATAAAAAGCCCTTAAGAGCAGCAAACAGTAGCTCAAAAAAAAAAACACTGCTTACTGCCTCTAAACACTGCCGGTCTAGGCACCTGCCCTTGGCTGTAAGGCTAAGTTCACACGGATAATTGCAGGGTGTACAGTATGCCCCGCAATTATGCCGGGTGTTCGGGAGCCCGCGATGCGGGGGGTAAGCGGGGCGGCTGCCCGCCAGCCCCATAGGCAGCCATTACTCGCGGCGCATAAGCGCCGTGAATAAATGACATGTCACTTATCTCCCCGTGCGTCGTATTGTACGCCCGGGGAGAGGAGGCGTAATTCTTAGCTCTCTATGAGAACTGTGGATTACCGTAATGACGCATTTCGCTCGTATTTGAGCACAGTACGTGGCGAAATGCGCCCCAATTTAAGCCGTGTGAACATAGCCTAATAGATTTTTTTTAACAGGGAACAGAAGTATTTTCTATACCAGAAACATCAGGAGATGTCACAGGTCCTCGTTAAGACAGTTCATGGATGACCGCAGTAACAATTCTGATGCATCTGCTCGTATAACCCTATGTTGTGCTGTTTCTCAGTTATTCTATCTAGAAATGTATAACTGAATCAGTCAGCTGGGTGTTACCATTCCAGTTTTTAGAGGGTTGTGTCCCTGCACACTGATTATCTCAGCACTGATTGGACAATGTCAGACCGTGCAAGGACACACCCCCAGTTGGTAACACCCAGCTGACAGATTGGTAATACATTTCCAGGAGGAATAACAGAGGAACCAAACAACATAGAGATATAAGGAAAGATGCTCTAGAATTGTTATTCCATAGGGAACACTGGCATTTAGTAAAATAGAGGCGAGGTGAAAGTAGCCCTTAAAAATGAAGACAGTATATCAAACTAGACTTGATTTAGACACCTTCCTTTAGACAGCTTCCTAGCTGTGAGTGTTTATTTTCGGGAGAGATACTCTAAGATTTATGTCATATAAATAGTCTTAATTATTTGTATTACAGAATGGAAAAGCATAAATGTAGAACAATATCCAGCTCTAAATGTAATGTAGAGCGCAGGATATTTTCAATGCTCAGATACTTGCCAATCTTTCCTCTGCATCTGTGCATTTGCCTCACAAAGGAATTCCCTAATCCAGAGTTGGCAGGAAAGGCTCATCATGTTTACTGCTTTCCCCTAGCTTCAATTTTTCCTAGTAAAACATCCATCTTCGTTAAAGAAGGGGGACGTTCATGATGCATGGTTTTCCATTTTGTAAATCATAAAGCAAAAGCTGTTGTCAGTGTAGGTGTTGCCTCAAAACCATCTATGACAATTCTAAAAGCATTTTCCCTGCACTTTACAGTGTTGGTTATTACTATGAATAGGAAAGTAGTAGAAAAAGCTTTATTTATTCAAAAAAAATATTTTAAAATACAAATAAAAAAAGAGAAAAATGAACATAATATGCAAGGTATGATAAGCAAGGTGATAAAACCTACGCGTTTCGATCTAAGTGATCTTAATCATGGTTCTAGTATAGAACCATAGAACCATCTAAGATCACTTAGATCGAAACGCGTAGGTTGTGTCACCTTGCTTATCATACCTTGCATATTATGTCCATTTTTCTCTTTTCTTATTTGTATTTTAAAAGAATTTTTCGGAACAAATAAAGCTTTTTCAGATTTTTACAGAGACTGGTGCGGATCTACTACTTTCCTATTCAGTTCACGGAGGCGGTGAGCTGTTTCAACTTTGTTTTTTTTCTATTATTAAGAATGTATTGAGTTTACCGTCTGTTGACCTGTTATTACGGTATGCTTCAGATGTTGTACTCGTTGATAATATTCTAAGACAGGGGTACACAACATTTTCTGGTCCAGGGCCCACATTGTCGTATTGTACTTCTCTCAGGGGCCACAGTAAATCTTAGAGGGATATTCCTTGTCCGAGACCTGTATGGCACTTCAGTTGTAAATACTTAAAATGGCTGAGAGATCTTGGTGCCACTTGGTTCACATGGCTTATTTGGCGTGTTATTATTGCGTGTTATACGCGGCGAAATGTGCACCGCAATTACGGTAATCCAAAGCGCTCATAGAGAACTATGGATTACGCGTTGACCCCCCTGCGCGTACAATACGATTGTGTCAATTGTTCGCGCTGATTATGCACCGTGGACAGTACATGTCAATGGAGCCGGCAGGCTGATGCACCCCCTCCACCCGTGCTTTGGGAATAAGCACTGATCACAAAACACACGGCGAATTGCGGCACATGTTTGGCGCACAACTGTAGTACAAATCCAGCTTAGATTGTGGCGCATAGATTGGGAGACACTTTTATACATACTGTCGGATCGTACACTATTAACCTCTTACCAAATTCCTGTACATCTTGGCCAGGAAGGTTTTCTCACAAATGGTACGTCCTGGACATTGTGCGGGCTCACAAGCGGAGCTCACACAATCGGCACATGGAACTAGCGGTATATTACAGCTGGAGCCACGCCCTGGCGCCAAGGACCAGAGCTCACTCTGGTCACAAGCGATTAACCCCTTAGCTGCAGTCAGCTAAGGGCAAGACAGGGGGAGGGAGACCTATGCTTTCCCTAGCAACCAAGAAGCCTAACAATGGCTTGCCTGTGACATCACTATGCCCGGCTGAGCCCTCAGATCACTGATTCAAGTAAAAAAAAACAAAAAAAAAAAACTCAAAATAAAACCACGTACACCACCCTTTAAATAAAATATGCATATTTGGTATCACCAAGTGCGTAATGACTTATAAATCTGTTATGTTATTTAACCCGCATGATGAACGCCGTAAAACACCCCCCAAAAAAACAGTCACAGAATTACGTCCCGCAGCACATAGAATGGAATAAAAAGTGATCAAAAAGTCATATAACTCCAAAAGTGATAACAAAGAAGACATGAGTTCATCCCGCAAGAAAAGCCCTTACACAACTCTGTTTATAGAAACATAAAAAAAGTTATGACTATCAGAAGATAGTGATGCACAAATATTTTTTACACAATACAGTTTTTTTTTGCGCCAACATAAAAAATATATATATATAAATTGGGTATTGCCATAATCGTATCAACACACAGAGTAAAACTAACATGGTATGCAGGGCCGCCAAACGACATTTCAGGGCCCCATACACCCGAAGCACCTGGGCCCCTCCCCCCTTTAAACCCCGCCCCCCGCAACCCGGTCGCCCCACCCCCAGCAAAAAAAAAACAAAAAACCGGCCTCTAGGACATAAATGCGCCCATTTTACCACATAATACAGTGTGCAAAAAAGAATTGTATGGTGTAGTACAATAGCAAGAGAGTCACATATCTGTCTGTCTCACATATCATAGACACGGGGCTAAGTAGCTCCATCCATATCCTCCACCGGCCCACATACAATATCCCCCTCCACCCACATACAATATCCCCCACCGGCCCACATACAATATCCCCCTCCACCCACATACAATATCCCCCTCCACCCACATACAATATCCCCCACCGGCCCACATACAATATCCCCCTCCACCCACATACAATATCCCCTCCACCCACATACAATATCCCCCCTCCACCCACATACAATATCCCCCTCCACCCACATACAATATCCCCCTCCACCCACATACAATATCTCCCTCCACCCACATACAATATCCCCCTCCACACACATACAATATCTCCCTCCACACACATACAATATCCCCCTCCACCCACATACAATATCCCCCTCCACCCACATACAATATCCCCCTCCACCCACATACAATATCCCCACCGGCCCACATACAATATCCCCCACCGGCCCACATACAATATCCCCCACCGGCCCACATACAATATCCCCCACCGGCCCACATACAATATCCCCCACCGGCCCACATACAATATCCCCCTCCACCCACATACAATATCCCCCTCCACCCACATACAATATCCCCCTCCACCCACATACAATATCCCCCTCCACCCACATAAAATATCCCCTCCACCCACATACAATATCCCCCTCCACCCACATACAATATCCCCCTCCACCCACATACAATATCCTCCACCGGCCCACATACAATATCCCCCTCCACCCACATACAATATCCCCTCCACCCACATACAATATCCCCTCCACCCGCATACAATATCTCCCTCCACCCGCATACAATATCCCCCTCCACCCACATACAATATCCCCCTCCACCCGCATACAATATCCCCCTCCACCCGCATACAATATCCCCCTCCACCCGCATACAATATCCCCCTCCACCCGCATACAATATCCCCCTCCACCCGCATACAATATCTCCCTCCACCCGCATACAATATCCCCTCCACCCGCATACAATATCCCCCTCCACCCACATACAATATCCCCCTCCACCCACATACAATATCCCCCTCCACCCACATACAATATCCCCCTCCACCCACATATAATATCCCCACCACCCACATATAATATCTCCCACCACCCACATACAATATCCCCTCCACCCACATACAATATCCCCCTCCACCCACATACAATATCCCCCTCCACCCCACATACAATATCCTCCTCCACCCACAATATAATATTCCCCCTCCACCCACATATAATATCCCCTCCACCCATACAATATCCCCCTCCACGCACATCCACTATCCTCCTCCATATTTCCCTGGGTCACGCACCTCACCACCAAGAAAGTAGAAGCGTAACTCCTATCACGGGTCAGATGTTTTCTTTTTTACTATCTGGTACAACATGTACACTGCCACTATACTAACGCCGATATAACACCACCATATGGAGACCACATAGTGATCTGACACCAGCTCAGGTCACATCACATTACAGTGAATACAGCACTGATCCAGTAAAGTAGTACAATAACCCCTGAAATCAGGGACTCACCAGAGACGTCCTATCTGAGGAGTCGTTCTCTTCTCTTGAGTCGTTCTTATTCCCTTTTCTTCTGCATCTGTTCCACACCATCATGAGGACTTGTCCCGGCCACAGCTCATCCCTGCAGAAATTACACACAAATATCTTAGAATCCTCACTTTTCCAGCATCTCTTTATCTATTCCCACCTCTGTACAAACCTCCCAGGGGTGGGAGAGCGGGTACAAGCCATAACTTAGAGGCCTAGTATCCTAAGAGGTTGGAGGGTGGGGAGAGAACTGACCCCTGGAGATAATGCTACAACTATGGGCTGCTGCCCTCACAATTATATTACCAGGTTGGTAATCAAGACTCTAGTTAGGTAGGCAAATGGGCAGGGCCCCAGGTAATTACACAGGCCCTAGGTCCGCCGGCCACAGGTAGGTTGGTGGGTACCTAGCTACAAGTCCCCTTTAGTTTGTAGGCGCCCAGGGCCCCCTTTATGTTTAGGTAGAACCAGGGCCCCTGTAGAGGTAGGTAGAGTCAGGGCCCCCTTTAGAGATAGCTAGGTAGCCAGGGCCCCCTTTAATTATAGCCAGGGCCCCTTTAATTATAGCCAGGTAGCCAGGGCCCCCTTTAATTATAGCCAGGGCCCCCTTTAGTGATAGCCAGGTAGTCAGGGCCCCCTTTAGTGATAGCCAGGTAGTCAGGGCCCCCTTTAGTGATAGCCAGGGCCCCTTTAGTGATAGCCAAGTAGCCAGGGCCCCCTTTAGTTATAGCCAGATAGCCAGGGCACCCTTTAGTTACAGCCATGTAGCCAGGGCCCCCTTTAGTGATAGCCAGGTAGCCAGGGCCCCCTTTATTGTTAGCCAGGGAGCCAGGGCCCCCTTTCTTGATAGCCTGGTTGCCAGGGCCCCCATTATTGATTGCCTGGGCCCCTTTAGTGATAGTCAGGGCCCCTTTAGTGATAGCCAGGTAGCCAGGGCCCCCTTTAGTGATAGCCAGGTAGTCAGGGCCCCCTTTAATTATAGCCAGTTAGCCAGGGCCCCTCTTTAGTGATAGCCAGGTAGCCAGGGCCCCCTTTAGTGATAGCCAGGTAGTCAGGGCCCCCTTTAGTGATAGCCAGGGCCCCTTTAGTGATAGCCAGGGCCCCTTTAGTGATAGCCAAGTAGCCAGGGCCCCCTTTAGTTATAGCCAGATAGCCAGGGCCCCCTTTAGTTATAGCCAGATAGCCAGGGCCCCCTTTAATTATAGCCAGGTAGCCAGGGCCCCCTTTAATTATAGCCAGGGCCCCCTTTAATAATAGCCAGGTAGTCAGGGCCCCCTTCATTATAGCCAGGGCCCCCTTTAATTATAGCCAGGTAGTCAGGGCCCCCTTTAGTGATAGCCAGGTTGTCAGGGCCCCCTTTAGTGATAGCCAGGGCTCCTTTAGTGATAGTCAGGGCCCTCTTTAATTATAGCCAGATAGCCAGGGCCCCCTTTAGTGATAGCCAGGTAGCCAGGGCCCCCTTTAGTGATAGCCAGGTAGCCAGGGCCCCCTTTAGTGATAGCCAGGTAGTCAGGGCCCCCTTTAGTTATAGCCAGGTAGTCAGGGCCCCCTTTAGTGATAGCCTGGTAGTCAGTGCCCCCTTTAATGATAGCCAGGTAGCCAGGGCCCCCTTTAGTGATAGCCAGGTGCCCCCTCCGCCCCCGGGCCGGGTGGGGGCTTGAGAGGGTCCCCCTCCACCCCCGGGCCGTGTGGGGGCTTGAGAGGGTCCCCCCTCCACCCCGGGCCATGTGGGGGCTTGAGAGGGTCCCCCCTCCACCCCCGGGCCGTGTGGGGGCTTGAGAGGGTGCCTCCTCCCCTGGGACATGTGGCTATGTGAGAAGGACCTCTCCTCCCCCACACAAACAGGGAGGAGGCACCCTCTCAAGACCCCATTTGTGGTGGGGGGCCCTCTACCCCCCCCCCCCCCGCATTTGTGGTGGGGGGCCCTATACCCCCCCTCACCTGGGCTGCATTTGTGGTGGGGGGCCCTCAACCCCCCCACCAAACAAGCACCCAGGGGGGCCGCAAGGAATACCCACCACAAAAGAAACCCCGGGGAGGGGGGGTATAGGGCCCCCCACCCCAAAAGCGGGGGGGGGGGGGGAGGGCCCCCCACCCCAAATGCAGCCCAGAGGGGCAGGTTCGGAAAGGGGTGCCCCTATGGGCAAAGGGGCCCCCCCCCCCACAATCGTGGTATAATCTGGTGCTCTAAGAGGAGGTCCCGGCTCCCGGCACAGCTACACTGCAGAAATCTTCTACTTACATGCTTGCACTCAGCCTGTAGCCGGAGGTGGGCCCTCCTCCTCTGTCTCCGCTGCTGCCGCTGTGTACTGTGCCCAGCGGCGGGATGCGGAACAATTTGAATTTGTGAGGCTCCGCCCCCGAGAGGCGGAGCCTCACAGAATCAAATTATTCCGCATCCCGCCCACAGAGGAGGACGGCCCGGCTCCGGCTACAGCGCGCACAGGCATGTAAGTAGAAGACTCCTGTAGCGCAGCTGTGCCGGGACTCGGGAGCGCGGCCCTCCTCCCAGCACCGCTCCGCCCCGCCCCGCAGTATATTTAGTTGAAGGCGCCGTAGCGGAGGCGGAGCGGGCCCTGGAGGCGGAGCACGGGCCCCTCCCGGTGCCGCTGTCCCCAGCGCTAGCGACGCTCACCAGCCACCAACGGGCCCTGTGTAGAGCGCGGCGCTCGGCTGTGCAGCGCTCTACTTCTATGTGAAATAAGGGGGCCTGCTTGAAGCGGGTCCCCTTATCTCTCCGGGCCACATACGGGAGTACCCCCTGTACCCCTTGTATGGCGGGCCTGATGGTATGTACTGTATACTGCATACTGAGCACTGTTAAAAATAAAAAGAACACTACTGGGATTGTAGTGTTTTCTCCACCCTGCCTTCCAAAAAACGGATTTAAAAGCAATAAAAAAAAAGTCTTATACCCCAAAAAGTGGTACCAATAAAAATGTCAAATCATCCCCAAAAAAAACACCCATGCACAGATCCGTACACAGAAAAAAAAAAAAAAAAAGTTATGGCTCTCAAACTATGGCGATGCAAAAATGTGTTTTCTTTTTTTAATAAAAGTTTTTTTGTGTAAAAGCAGTAAAACATAAAAAAATACAAATTAGGTATCGCTGTAATCGGATCAACCTGCTCAGTATAGTTATTGTTATTTATACCACACGGTGACCGCTGTAAAAACTAAAAATAAAAAACACTACCAGGATTGCCTCCCAAAAACCTTGATAAAAAGTGATCCAAGCATCATATAAAACCCATAACGGCACTAATGAAAACGTCACCTGATCCCGCGAAAAACCAGCCCTTATCTCCACATACAGAAAAATTAAAAAAATCATGGCTGTCAGACTATGACAACATAAAAACGCAATTTTTTACAAACCATTTCTATTGTGTAAAAGTGATAAAACATAAAAAATATATAAAATTGATATCATTGTAATTGTACTCACCCGCATAGTAAAGTTATCCTGTCACTTATACCACACGGAGAACACTGTAAAAATTAAAACCAAAAACAATGGCAGAACTGCGTTTTTTCCCCATCATATTCACAGCCTAATGCAAAAAAACCCAAAAAACTATGGAACACCTGTGCGCCCAAAATGCACAGTACACCCCTAGATGAGATCCATGAGGGGTGTTGAATCCAAAATGGGGCGAGTTCTGTAAGGTTTTACATGTTCTGGTATTTTGGAGGCTTTGCAAATGCAACATGGCACCCACCAAAATCTGCATTCCAAAAGCCAAATAGTGCTCCCTCCCTTGTACGCCCTGCCATACGCCCAAACAGCAGTTTACACCCACATGTAGTGCATTGCCGAACTTGGAATAAATTGCGTAATACATTTTGGGGTGCTTTTTCCAGGATTCCTTGTCAAAATCTAACATTTTCAGCTAAAATTGCAGATTGTTGGAAAAAAAAAAAGTAATTTTCACAGCTAAATGCTAAAAAAATGTGTGAAACACCAGTGGGGTTGATATACTCACTACATCCCTGAATATATTCCTTAAGTGGTGTAGTTTCCAAAATGAGGTGTTTTAGGGGTGTTTATTAAATTTTAGCACCTTAGGGTGTCCACAAACCTGAAATGGCGCCTAAATAAAGTTGTAATGAAAATGAGACCCCAGAGTCCAGTAGGTGCTCCTCCTATTCTATAGCTTGTGGTTGAGCCAAATAGCGCACTAAAGCCACATATGTGATATCCCTAAAAACCACAGAATTGTTGGAATTAATATTAAGTAGCATTTGCTCATCTAACATGTTCCAGTGAATATTGGATAAAAATTGTAAATCTTTAAAAAAAATAAAAAAAAAGTGACATTTTGAAATTTCACCTCCACTGTGCTTTCATTTCTGTAAAACACCTCGAGGGTTAATAAACTTCCTAAATGCTGTTTTGAAAAGTTTAAGGGGTGTAGTTTCTTAGATGGAGAAAGTGTTTGGCATTTTCAACCAGACATCAGAGAAATTCATTATTCAGTTGAAATGACCTATTCTTCTATTGGACACCGATTGCAACTGGTACATATACTGTTTATTAGTATGGCGGTTTAGATAAATTGTTTTTATATGTCAGCACTTAATTTCTGGTTTTCCTAACACTATAAAATTCTTGATAGTTAATAACCAAAACATTGTAAAAAGACCAACTCTGCAAAACAGCCTGTTTTTCCTAGTATTCAAAATAACAGAAAACAATTATTTTAGACGAGGGGTTTTCCTATAATACCTCATGTTGGAATACTGTACTGCCCCGCGGCACAGTTTTCGAAGGGAAGGGAAAATGCTCTGCTTCAGTATGGATTGGGTTCCTATACACCCTGAATACCGGTGAATGGTGAAATACCACACGGACGCATTAGATGGCATTATAACATCCAAACAAGGACGTTGAAAACAGAATGCCGCGCAGGGCGTCATAGGACTCGTGTTTGTACGGAGCTCTGACTCCGCAACAAAACATAAGTATCCCTCTTGAACTGGCTTATAGAAGAGTATGTTTACGTGTTTTTTACGATTTGCTATAATAAAGAAAGTGTTTTAAATATATACTGACGGCCCACGAATGTGATTGGCTGCTTCAGTATGTCACAGTAGATGTTGACATTCATGATTCCCTCAATGAGCTGTAGCTCGACACAGCCGGCAGCACTCATGCAGCCCCAAACCATGACACTCCCATCACTGTGCTTGACTGTAGACAAGACACACTTGTCTCTGTACTCCACACCTGGTTGTTGTCATACACGCTTAACACCATCTGAACTAAATACGTTTCTTTATTGTTCCAGTAATCCATGTCCTTAGTCTGCTTGTCTTCCGCAACCCCTCTACTCCCACCCTTTATTCTCTACAGCAATGCTGGCGGCCCTTATATGTATATTTTGAAAAGACAATCTCTGTATATGATGCACTCAGCTTTTTTGGTCGACCATAGTGAGGCCTGTTCTGAATGGAACCTGTCTTGTTAAACCGCCACATGGTCTTGGCCACGGTGCTGCAGCTCAGTTTCAGGGTGTTGGCAATCTTCTTATAGCCTATGCCATCTTAATGTAGAGCAATAATTCTTTTTTACAAATCCTCAGACAGTTCTTTGCCATGAGGTGCCATGTTGAACTTCCAGTGACTAGTATGAGAGAGTGTGAAGGTGACAACACCAAATTTAACACACCTGCTCACCATTCACACCTGAGACCTTCTAACATTAATAAGTCACATGACACCATGGAGGGAAATGGCAAATTGGGCACAATTTGTCCATTTTCACCTCACCTATGGGTGTACTCACTTTTGTTATCAGTGATTTCGACATTGATAGGTGTGTGTTGAGTAATTTTGAGGTCACACCAAATTACTCTGTTCTATAAGCTGTACACTGACTACTTTATATTGTATCAAAGTGTCATATCTTCAATGTTGTCCCATGAAAAGATGTAATAAAACATTTACAAAAATGTGAGGGATGTAATGAGGGGGGGGGGGGGGGGGAGGGACTGATCACCACACTTTTGAGCCACTTCAATAAAAAATAATCCATATGAAAGCATGAGAATATGGTAAGTGGGGGAGGGTGAAGCACAGAGGAGACAGAAGTTAACCCTTTGCCTCCTATATTTCTGTGCATCTTGGGGAGGACATAGTAGGTAGCAGCCTCAAGTGTCAGTGAAGAGTGAGAGCAGCGCTGATTGGTAAAGGAGGAGTCAGCAGGGGTTGCTTCACCAATTAGAACGCTGCTCACAGTCCAGCACACTCTATATCTGGGACTGTGTAGGTATCTTTCCCTCTTCTCGTATACCACTTCCCCTATGCTCAGCCCTCATCAGAGAAGCTCCTGCCGAAGGAATCAGTGGACCCCCTCCTCCCCTGTCTATAATGGGAGGAAGAAGCTGCCGACTGTACCAGACTACAGGAGACAGGTAAGGATGGGACAAGGGTGCTAGGCTGTCTGTGCATGTGAGTAGAGTATATACTGGATGTACAGTCATGTCATATATCTCTCTCTCTCTCTCTCTCTCTCTCTCTCCCCTCTCTCTCTCTCTCTCCACATGTCACTGTGTCTCTCACTATCAGTCTTATTTAGTAAGAGCTGTATACAAACCACAGGCTGCATTCAATCTAGACTGAGCACTGATCTCTTCTCCTCTCACAGCTGGAGATTTGTTACAGCTTTCTATGAACGGCACAGATCTCCCTTCTATGCAGGAGAGGCAGGAATCAACACACAATTGTGCTGTTTCCTGATTATAGAAGCCCTACAGTGTTATTCTGTTTCTTCTGGCTGTGCAGAGTGAAAATGTGCCGGTCCCTTACTTTGAGTAAAAGACAGGAATGCAAGCTCCTTGAATACAGCCGACCAGGGGCCTGACAGAATGGAAATTAGCTCTCAGCTAGTGAAATACAAGGAGGATGGATCCGACCAGCACTGGATATCAGTGTAAACATAAGATAAGGAAAACTGTGATAACAAGACAGCTTTGCTAATTACATCTAATTGCAAAGTTGCTTGTATTCATTATCCCCTTATTCTGAAGACCATTCAATGAAATGATACAACCCCTTTAAGGGTATGTTCACGCGTAAGATATGAATGCTAATTCTCGGGGGGATTCAGTGCTGGATCTGCCTCAGAAACAGTGTCCAATGTGAAACGGATTTAAATTAAACCCTATGTAAAATCAGTGTCATCGTTTAGACGACACTAATTTTACTCGAGTATTTTCGGCGCATACGGTCACCGCCTACAGAGAATTCTTCGAGGCGTTTTACGCACTAATGGATAGGAGGCAGAAATCTGATCATATTGTACGCCCGGGGAGATTATTGTATTATGAGCTTAAGAGGGGAGGGGGGTAGCTTCTGTGCAGTAGCCTGCACTCACCTTTATGTCCCCCTTTTTTTTTTTTTTTTTTGAGTGGGGGAATGGGGGGGACCCCATTGAAATGTTCGCTATGGGGCTTAGCCATTTCTAGTTACACCTATGCATGTAGAAGCATAAAGTTATAAATGATTTCAATGGTGATAAAAACCTGTGACTTCTTCCAGACTTCTAACATATTACCCTCTTATTAGCCTATGCAGCATCAGTGTTTGCTATGGACATTGCTATGCACGGTAGTGCATTTCAATAAAAAAAAAAAAAAAAAAGAGGTTACATTAAAGCAAGAGAAAGCTAACTATTTTGGGTCAATAACACTATGGACGGCATGTATGAACGGGGCTGTGCCAGAATTCTGGCCTTAAAAGGCTGTAGTAGTCCAGTTCTATAGATGTATGAACAGGTGCACTCCACACTTTGGGGCGTTCTGGGGGCGTCGCACCATATTAGTAGAAGTAGACACATTTATGATTCTTTGATGCCAAAATTTTGGCACAGAACAGTTAGAACATCCAGACCAGGTTAACTCCTTAACGACTGCCCACCGACTTTTGGCGTCAGCCGCTGCGGGTCGTTCGTCTGCAGCAACGTCTTTTGGCGTCGCTGCAGACATCGGAGTTTGCGCGCCCAGCGCCGCAGCTGCACTGGGACCGGGGCTGTACTACACAACCTTGATCCCAGAGCATCAACTGCAAGCACCGGGGAGAGGAGAAAACCTCCGCAACCCGGTGCTTTAACCCTTTGATTGCGGCGGCGCAGTCAAAGGGTTCCCCTGCTCTGTCGGGTGATCGGAACACCCAGTGACCTGACAGAGCCCAGGGAACGGCTGCACAGTCAGCCCTGGGGACCTAGATTGGCCCCAGAGCTGTCTGTGTATAAAGCCAGTGACCAGGACACCCTGTGTGCTGTCCTAATCACTGCCTGTGTCAAACTGACACAGATTGTAATGTATTAGCATATATGAATATGCTAATACATTACTAAGTGTAAAAAAAAAAAAAAATGTAAAACCGTTCTCCCTTCTTGATATAAAAAAAAAGTAAAAAAACCATAAAAAGTGTAAAAAAAAAGGAATACAAAAAATCAAATAAAAATATTTCATAAAAAATAATTGTGCATAAATTACACAGACGAAAAAAAAAAGTACACATATTTGGTATCCAAACGACCGTAATAACCTGTGGAATTAATCTAACAAGTTAAGTGTGAAATGTAAATGGTGTAAAAAATAAAATAAAATTAAAAACAACAATTTAAAAAAAAGAAATAAAAAAAAATACTGCAATTATTTATAAGTGAACTTAAACTATTTCCCCGTAAAGTACAACTTGTCTCGAATAAAACGAGGCCTCATACAACTGCGTCATTGAAAAAAGTTACAACTGTTTAAACGCAAGGAGGCAAAAACTAAAAAAATGTTCTGGTCATTAACTACTTTTCAGGCGTTCGGCTTAAGGGGTTAAAGGTGGTGCCTGAGCAAGACTTGTCATATTGGCACTAGACTGCGCCTGTATGTATGACCTGCAGAAGAACAGGTTCATACAGTCTATACTACCTTAAAGCTACTTAGAACTGATCTATCAGCACCAGAATTCATACATGTCACCCAGTTTGTATGATGGTCATCCATGTCCGTACCCAAAGGTATCTTTCTGTTTCTTTAAACCATTCTTAATCTAGTCCTGCTACACTCCTTGTAAAAGGGGTTTTGCAGGAAAGTTCCAAAAATAACTCCTCAGTCTTGCGTTTTGCTCAGCTAAAGGCAACTCCATTCCTTTTTTCTGTTTTCATCATACTTGCCAACTCTTCCAGGACATCCGTGAGGCTCCCAGAGTTGGCAAATCTCCCGGGTGGCAGTCAGCTGGTGCCAGCTCAGAAACTGTTTACCCACCATCCGCAACAAGGCTGTATAATGTACAACCGGGCTCATGCTGGAGCTTGCCCTGGGCACAGCCATTTAACCCCCTATATGTCACGGTCAATGGCCGCTGCGGCATCTAGGCAGTTTACAGAGGGATGGTCTCCATCTAACCATCGGCACCCTGGAAACGTGATTGCATAGTGCCAATGGTTGCCATGGGAATATGGTTTTGATGGGGTATTTTCGATCACACTTTATTTCTGACAAGCCTCAAGTCCTGAATCAAGTGGCATAAACTAGGAACAAAGTCCGAGATGTCCGAAAATTGGCGGTGCTACGTCAGTTTATAGGCGCATTAAATAAGTGTAAAATGCGCCAGAAAGTCCGACCCTATCAAAAATCTGGCGTCAGGTATACTTTGCATAGTAAACATAATGCGCCTAAAAATGATGCGCTGTGCGCCTCCATCACGAAACGCACCTATTGAGGCGTATAGCACATCATTACAAATGTATATGTGTTAGGCGCATTTCATATTCTTGTAATGATGAGCTATGCGCCTCCATGCACGATGTGCCTCGATAGGGGTATTACATACTCTACCAAAGAAATGTTTTGTGCCGCGATTAGCGCAAATCATGGCACATAGCATATTAGAAGCGTATGTAATGCCCCTATAGAAGCACATCGCGCACGGAGACGCATAGCTTATCATTACAAGAATATGAAATGCGCCTAACACATATACACTTGTAATGATGTGCTATGTGCCTCAACAGGCGCATTTCATTATGGAGGCGCACAGTGCATAATTTTTAGGTACATTACAATGTGTTGGTCCCAGCATATAATGCGCCTAGTTTTGGTGTATGCCAGTTTATTTACATCCAAAATATGGCGTCAAAAGCGGTTTTAGTGCAATATAGACCAAAACATTGGCGTGTTTGGAAATGTCGCCCAAAGTCTATTACCCCCATTGCACTGGAGTGTATAGTTCCTTAAATGACAGCCGATCTAAATATCTAATTAATTCTGCAAGCTAGCTCTCCTTCACATATGGCACAGGCATTGACACAGAAAATGTTAGTGCTACTGTAGTGCAAGTACAATGGCTCTGAAAGATAGTCTTGCCCCACCTACAACATGCACATGGGGCAGTGCCAATGCAGGAGAAAGGACATATACAGTGTACATGACATCACAGAGAAGAACCAGATGTGCTATCGGGGCAGTATCCTGTCAGGGGCCATGATCATTTTTAAAAAATAAAAATAAAAAAGAGGGGGTGCTGGTATGGTAGGGACTGCTAACGGCTGTTGGGTCCAGATGCTTCTGCTATATAGGGCCCTTTAATTACATATAGCAGCCCTGGGTAGCAGGATCACATAGTGTGACCGTGGCTGGTATTTTATCCATCTGAAATATACTCTACACACTTTTCCCACAGAACACTACAATGGGTAATGGAGTGTCACCATTTTTGAGAGGTTTGTATTCTTTTACAACAAGGTGAGATGCAGGAAAAACCCTGCACAAGGCATTTCTGCTGTATATCATCTTCCCAGGAGAAGACCAAGACAAAGCTGCCTTTCCAGATGGAGACACATTTTAGGCAAATTAACATTAAATTTAGTATTGGAAGAAAAACTAACAGTCCTGACACTGCTGCCAGTCATATGAGATCATGTTAACAGAGATTATTCCAAGATGGAGAAATCACATTGCTGTTGTGTGTGCATGATATCATTATTAGACACCATGTACCAGTATAAGGGCATCTATACCCAGTGTTCAATCCGCTGGTGACACTTCTGCCAGGAGTCATTTTTCCTCTGTAGAGAACACTCATTCACAAGGCACCACACTATTTTATTTTGTACATGTTTTTATGTAAAATTCACATTAACCCAGGAAAACAAGCAATAACAAAACATGCAGTAAGATGCTGCAGGCAACATAGCTCAGTTATCAAGAACTGGTTGACAATGCCCTCTTGTGTCCACTACTGGCATGTCATTTTTAGGTTTATTTAGTCTTAAAGGGGTTGTCTCACTACCAGAATGTCTTTTTATGTTAAAGATCTTGCAAAAACAAGTCACTTTGCAATGTGTGTCCATTAACAGTGTCCTACCTAGATATCCCCTCTTGTATGGGTTGCATCAGCTCCTCAGGTCGCTATAGCTACAGACCTGTTCAATCTCTTCTGATAGGCTGTCAGTGCTTGTCGTTATAGCTACAGACCTGTTCAATCTCTCATGACAGGCTGCCAGCACTGGTTGCTATAGCTACAGACCTGATCAATCTCTTCGGATAGGTTGTCAGTGCTGGCTGCTATAGCTACAGACCTGGCTTCTACTGCAGCCTTGTGGAAGCCAGTAAACATACCCCTGAATTAAAAATGAAACCAAGAAAACAGGACTGAGGTAAGATGAATCAACGTAGTGAGACAACCCGGTGTATTTTATTCACTTACATAGCATTAATATATTCCACAGCGTTGTACGCAGGCCTGCTTTTTTTTTTTCACCCACTGTAGAGCACGGGGCGCGCTCTACCTAGTGCCTGCAGGAGGGTGAAGGGGGGCCCCCACCACCACACACACACACAGGGGGGGGGGGGGGTGAAGTGGGGCACCTCACAAACACCCACAAGACCCGGGAGGAGGAGGGGACCCTCTCAAGAACCCACACGGCCTGGGGAGGGGGGGGGGGTGAGGGGAACTCCTCCACTCCCCCCCCCCCCCGGGCCGTGTGGGCGCTTGAGGGCCCCCTCCTCCCCCCTGGGGCTTGTAGGTGCTTGGGAGGGGGTCCCTCTTCACCCCCTGCTGTGTTTGTTGGGGGCCCCCCTGGCTACCTAACCTCTAAAGGAGGGCCCTGACTCTACCTAACCTCTAAAGGAGGGCCCTGACTCTACCTAACCTCTAAAGGAGGGCCCTGACTCTACCTAATCTCTAAAGGAGGGCCCTGACTCTACCTAACCTCTAAAGGAGGGCCCTGACTCTACCTAACCTCTAAAGGAGGGCCCTGACTCTACCTAACCTCTAAAGGAGGGCCCTGACTCTACCTAACCTCTAAAGGAGGGCCCTGACTCTACCTAACCTCTAAAGGAGGGCCCTGACTCTACCTAACCTCTAAAGGAGGGCCCTGACTCTACCTAAACATAAAGGAGGGCCCTGACTCTACCTAAACATAAAGGGGGCCCTGGCTACCTACAAACTAAAGGGGGCCCTGGCTACCTACAAACTAATGGGGACTCATGGCTAGGTACCCACCAGCCTACCTGGGGCCGGCCTAGCAACTTATCCAGTGGGTGTCTACCTACCTAAATAGGGCCTATCTAATTACCTGGGGCCTTGCACATTTGCCAACCTACCTAGGGTCTACCTACCTGGTAATGTAATTGTGACGGGAGCAGTTTTAGCATTATCCCTGGGGGGTTACTAGACCCCAAGTTATGGCTTGTACCAACACTCTCACCCCTGGGTAGTTTGTACAGAGGTGGGAATAAGTAAAGAAATGCTGGAAAATTGAGGATTCTAAGATATTTGTGTGTAATTTCTGCAGGGATGAGTTGAGCCTGGACAAGTCATCATGACGGTGTGGAACGGATGGAGAAGAGATGGGAAAAAGAACGACTCAAGAGAAGAGAACGACTCATCAGATAGGACGTCTCCGGTGAGTCCCTGGATGTCAGGGGTTATTTTACTTCTATACTGGATCACTGCTGTATTCACTGTAATGTGATGTAATCTGAGCTGGTGTCTGACCTCTCTCTGGTCTCTATATGGCGGTGTTGTAGGTTATATCTGTGCGGGTATAGTGGCAGTGTACATGTGTTCTTGATTCTAAGAGTGAGGGAACACCTGACCCTGTGATAGGAGTTACACTTATACTTTCTTGCTGGTGTTTATTTTAGAAGGTGGTGAGGTGCGTGACCAAGGGAAACGTGGAGGGGGATATGGATGGAGCTACTTAGCCCTGTGTCTATGATATGCGAGACTGACAGACGTGTGAGAGAGACAGATATGTGACTCTCTTGCTATTGTACTACACAATACAGTTCTTTTTTGCACACTGTATTATGTGGTAAAATGGGCACTTTTATGTCCTAGAGGCAGTTTTTTTTTTTTGCTGGAGGCGGAGTTTACAGGGGGGGGGGGGGGGCAGGTGCTTCAGCTGTATGGGGCCCTGAAATTTCTTTTGGCGGCCCTGGTTGTACGCAGATGGTCATTAGTCACATCGATAACTGTTCCCATTTGGGGCTCACAAACAATATGCCAAATTAAAAACAATGGGAAACAATACAGACTCCTTGCAGATATTACACTTAAACAGATTCAAACCTAGGATGCCACTGTGCTGCCCATAATATGGCTGCACTTTGGTTTATGGTGAATCAGATGTAGATCACTATGTGTTGCAGCAGTTTTAAAACAAATAAAAAAAAAAAATACACTTACATAAACATTTGGTTGGAAAAGCTCGTAACAAACATGAATGTATCAGTAGGATTAAATGCCTTGAGGGAGACCTGATGTGTATTTTAGGCCTCCACACAGCCAGTATACCTCTGTATGAAGTATAGAATAGTGGAGGAACCTACGGCACGCCCTACAGCTCCATGTGAATCCAGCCTAATAAGTTCCCATATAGTGGTGTTTAGGTGTAAAGCTGCACATTGACATGGTTTTCAGCAGTGCTTTGGCTACTGTAGGAATTTCAGCGTGGAATGCGCACCTTTTCTGTGCCAATTCTTTCCACATGGTTTGTAAATCCACAGGAGGGGAATTAATAATTACTTATTGGCAAAGTTTCCACATCAGATGGACAGCAGAAGTACTAGCCCCATTGAATCGAATTAACCTGCACCCAAAATCATTGCAAAAACCACAACATGTAAAGTGCAAATCTGGGCAGAAATTCTAAAGTAGCACCTTGGATCAACAATTTATTCGGAAACATGTTACATACATGGAGTCTTGGGGTCTCTTATTAAGTAAATGAATTTATATCAATAAGATTTTTTTTCTTATTGTAGGAACTGTGCTTTTATTTTCCCTCTTTAAAGCTAATTTTTTTTTGTGCCAGACTGGTCACATAAAAAGTACATGCAACTTAAAAGGGATTCTCTCACATTCAGGAAGAGGTAAATGAAGACTTTTACTAAATACATTGCTCTTTTGATATTTCCCTGGTCAAGAGATGAGATTTTATCTGCTCTGAGTTCACACAAGTGTCTGGTTACCTTCCATGCCTCCCTTCCTGCTTAGACAGAGTGGAGTCACCATGGACAGATAGGGCAGTCTCTTTATCAAGATTAGATTGTTTACCGTTGATAAACACTTGTTTCACTCCTGGCGCTCTGTAATTCGGTTTACAGAGACTCAGGGCGACATGTATGAACGGGCTTTACGCCTGTTTTCTGGCGTATCCTGCGCCTCACCGGCCCGAAGCCCCTGTCAGACGCAGGGATGCGATGTTAGGCGCAGCGTTCGCCACTTTCAGCTGCGCCTCACATGAAGGGGCGGGCAATGGGCGCGGTGTGGTCGTTTTGGGGCGGGACGCGGCGCGCTCGAAAACTCCGAGGCATGTATGATCGCGGGTCAGCAAAGTGCGGCGCATTGCAGCTCCGACAGGCAGACCTAGTTGATTCTGGTCTAAATGCTCCGGCGGAGGCGAAGTGAAGCGAGAACGGAACATGAGAGGAAGCATATAGAAGATCGCAACAGAAATCTCGAATCTCAGCGCCGTGCGGCATGGAGTATGATTCAAAAAAAAAAAAAAAAAAAAACGCCTTTATAAAGGCGTAAAACATTCTCAGAAAAAGAGCTCAAACCTCAAAAATAAATTTAAAAAATCACTTTCCAAAAATCTAGACCAGCGCTACATCAGGAATTTGGATATTGGAAAGTGCCGGGAAATGCAGTAATTCAAATTCTGTAAGCTATTCTCATTGGTCGGCATAAACCAGCCAATCAGAATAGGAGCGACAGTGACCCATTTAAACCTATGGAGAAATATTGACCAATCAAAATCAAAGGTGGGACAGTTCAAAATACAGTAAAAATGCAGAAAAGAGCTGATTGGTTGAAGTAGCGGGGGCTTGGCTATCCCGGCCAATCAGAGCGCGAGCTACTTGTCCCATTGTAGTCAATGGAGAGATCGGGGCAATGAAATCTCGGCGCTCAGCGCCATGCAGCATGGAGTATGATTTAAAGAATTATTTTTATTAAGTGTAAAATATTCTCTGAAAAAGAGCTGAAACCTTCTATAAACATAAATCAATTAAATCCCGAAAAAACGCATTTGTCGCCGAGACCGGCGCTACATAAGGAATTGGGATATAGAAAATTGCCGGGAAATACAGTAATTCAAATTCTGTAAGCTCTTCTCATTGGGCGGCAGAAACCAGCCAATCAGAATAGGAGCGACAGTGGCCCATTCTAACCTATGGAGGAGTATTGACCAGTCATATTCAAAGGCGGGACAGTTCACAATACAGTAAAAATGCAGAAAAGAGCTGATTGGTTGATCTAGCGGGGGGCTTGGCTATGCAGGCCAATCAGAGCGCGAGCTACTTTCTCATAGAGTTCTATGGGGAAAAGAAATGCAGAGCGAGCTATGTTTGTGATTGGCTAAGTTAAGAGGCGCGGTTATTTGGACCAATGGGAGAGCGAGCGACGCTCTTATGGGTTTTCTAATGCAATCTGGAATAAAACTGTACATGGCCGAAATAAAATGATAATACGCCCGAAGTTGTCCTGATGTGTATATAAAATGATCAATAATATGGGGGTAACGAAAAAATTATTAATTCAATAAAATCATTTTTATTTCTTTATTTTCGTTACACCCATACTATTGATCCTTGGCTAATGAAAATAAAGACATAAAAATGAATTTATTGATCAAAAAAGTCGCATGCATTCCAAACTGCCAGCGATAAAAAGTACACTTCAGCCCGCAAAAAATGCCCCCTCACTGACGTCCGTAGGTGTTAGTACAAAAAAAGTTATTGGTCGCACAAAATGGCGCTGTGGCGCAAATTTCAAAAATAGAAAATGTTTGGAATTTTTTTACGGTACCAAAACATAACAGAAACCCTACATGTTTGGTATTGCCGGATGTGTAACAACCTGTAGAATACAGATAACACATTATATTTACCGAAGATTGAACGCCGTAAAAGCAAAACCCCCGCAAACATGGCGAAAATACATTTTTTTTTTCACAATTTGTCCCACTTGGAATTTTTTTGCGGTTTCCCAGTATATTCTACAGTATAGTGAATAACACCATTAGAAAGTACATCTTGTCCCACAAAATAAAAGCCCTCATGTGTCATGTGTCTATGTAGGTGGAAAAATAAAAAAAGTTACGGCTTTCAGAAGGCGAGGAGGGAAAAACGAACGTGTCACCCAAAAAAAAAAAACGCCTGGTCCTTAAGGGGTTAAAGAGGATAGGGCCCAATTCTGACCCCTGTGGTACCCCACTAGTAATAGGGATCCAGTCTGAATATGTACCATTAATTACCACCCTTTGTTTTCTATCACTGAGCCAGTTGCTTACCCACTTGCACACATTTTCCCCCAGTCCAAGCATTCTCATTTTACTTACCGTTTATGCAACACCGTATCAAATGCTTTAGAAAAATCTAAATATATGACATCCAATGCCTCACCCCAATCCAGTAACTTCCTCAGACGCTGATGAGATTAGTTTGATAGGACCGATCCTTCATAAACCCATGGTGGAACGGCGTTATACATTTATTTTCAGTGAGATACTCTAGGATAGCATCTCTGAGAAAACCTTCAAACATTTTACCCACAACAAAGGTTAAAAACTTACCGGCCTATAGTTTCCAGGATCACTTTTTAACCCCTTTTTGAATATTGTCACCACATTTGCTATGCGCAATCCTTTGGAACATACCCCGTTATTATACAGTCCATAAATATTAAGAATAGGAGCCTAGCTATGACACTACTTAACTCCCTTAGGACACAGGGTTGTATACAATCAGGACCTGGTTATTTGTCTATTTTAATCTTAAGACATAGCTGCACTTCTTCCTGGGTTAGACAAGAAGAATTTAAGCTGGCATTTACCTCATCCCTCTGCTCATCAACAGGAAGGTCGTTTTCCTTGATAAATACAGTACAGAAAAAAAAAAAAAGTTTGCTTTCTTCTCATCGTCCTCCATAATAACTCCCTCACTACTTTTCTAGGTGCCAACATTTTCTGTTTTAATCTTTTTACTATTTATATAGTAAAAAAAAAATTGGGGTTAGTTTTACTTTCTATGGCAATATGTCTAAGCTTTGCTGTCTATTTTTCATATTTGATTTTTTTTCTTATAGCTTTAGTGCGTCTTCATTCCCCACCACCCCCCCGTTTTAGTAGCTGAAATGCTCTCTTTTCGCTATTTATTGCCTGTAGAATTAAGCACACGTAGTGAAAATGTGATTAGTAGTTTAAAAAAAAAAAAAAAAAAAGCTGAAAAACCTCACGTTCACACTGCAGATTTAAAAAATAAAAAAAAAATATATCACTTAAGCAGGGGGAGGGGAGAGAAGTTATGACCGTAGTTTTTGCTTCCCTGCATTGCAACAAAGACAACTCAGTGGTGCTTTATGAAGTTGATGCAAAAACTACAAAATTTAGCGGTCATTGAGGCAATTTTGGGCCTGGTGCTTAAGGGGTTAATTACTTCCGGGTCAAGCACTGTATGTTGAAACTATGAGAATCCGTTTCCAAGCTCCAAAATGACACCCAACATAATGAAAAACGAAGGTGAAAAAACAAAGGCGATAACCAGTACAGATAAATCAAGTCCTTCCATATATCAGAAAGAGCTGATGGAAATAGCCTCATAATTTGAGGCGCTTCTTTGTGTTTAAATACATGACCTAATGTTCCAGACAAAAGAAAACAGGGCCCTGACCTGAGACCCAAAAGAGCAGCTCATCTTGGCTCATTTATAAAGCAGTACAGAACATGTAGTTCTGTAGAGAGGCATTACTAGACTGCCAGTCACTAAATACACTTTAACACAAAAGGTTTTACAATGAAAATGTTCATGATTAGTTGGTTCATTGTCTGAGACATTGTATTTTAAAACCAGACTCTGCATATAGTGACTTTCCCTGGGACATTGCATCCCAAGTCCATGGTAACTTTAAGGACCACTGTACATGCTACATAAGCAACCCCAGTTATGTTTGAAGCAGACTCTCGACATCACAGCTTCCTGCATATGGTGATACATATCACAAGGCATTATGGGAAAGGGGCTGAGAAGCCCACAGCGCCCTCTGTTGGTGGGTCAAAAGCAAACTGAGGATTTGTTACAACCGAGTCTTGAGAAAGCAAAAAGGATTTTTTAGCCAAGCCAGTATCTCTCATCTACAGACAACGCTGTTTCGGGATTTTTGTCCCTCTTCAGTGCAGAGTAGAGAAGATACTGGCTGGCTGTGTGGGAGGCATCGGGTAAGTAGAGGGCAAAAAGGCAAAACAAAAACTCGACAAGCCGTTCGTTCGGTGCTCTCCTTAAGGAGAGATCTTCCCTTCCTATGGTGATACATAGGCAGAGACCTGTTTGAATACCCATGCACTGCCAAAAAGTACCTTTAAAAAAAGGAGCTAGGGAACAAAAAAAAAATAAAAATATATATATTTTCTTTTGCATTATGTTGACAGGTGGGTACATGTGGATCACTTACCAGGGGAAGAGCTGCCACCAGTATGTACTGTGGGAACAATGCAAGTTGGTGAAGGCAGTGTGATGCTCTGAGAAACGTAGTGTTCAGTTAGGAGACTGTGTCCTGGTCTTTATGTGGAGGTGACCACCACCCATCTAACTTTGCAGACCATATCCACTCCATGGCAACAGTGCTCCCTACTGACTGTGGCCGCTCATTAATATAATGGCCCGTCACACTGAAAAATGGTTTTGAACGATTTGGGAAAACTGGAGTTAAAAAAAAAAAAAAAAAAAAAGTTTGGACTTGAGTATGCCAGATTTTACACAAGGTGAGGCATTCTGCAGTTTGGAAATACAACAGATGCACTGCTGATTTCTGTGCTCTACAGTCACCTGCATAGTACTTGAGACATTCTGTGGAATTAAATCTATTCTGGGGTGTGGGAGAGTGGTTGAGTTTCCTGCAGCAATTGTAGATCTCCTTCCAGAAAGATCACCCAGGATACATTTACATACACCAGATGTTTCTCTAGCAAATCTGGTGTTAGTTCAAAGCCCATTTCCTACATAAGAACTTTTCAGTTGTGTTTCTCTGGAATTTAATGGGGTCAATAGTAGTGTATAAAAACACAAGCAGTCTGAAGTTTCAAAACAGCCTGGAGACCCTCTTGTACAAAACAGAATTAAAAGGAAAAAAAAAAGCCACAAAAAAAACAAAAGCACATACATTAAAGACATAAGAAACATGTCAAATTGCAGGCTGTTTTTACATGCATCTTAAGACACACTGTACAGTGGTGGCCAAAAGTACTGGCACCCCTGCAATTCGGTCAGATAATACCCAGTTTCTTCCTGAAAATGATTGCAATCACAAATTCTTTGGTATCTTCATTTAATTTGTCTTCAATGGAAAACCACAAAAAAAAATTGTCATAAAGCCAAATTGGATACAATTCCACACCAAACATCAAAAAGGGGGTGGACAAAAGTATTGGCACTGTTTGAAAACTCATGTGATGCTTCTCTAATTTGTGTAATTAACAGCACCTGTCACTTACCTGTGGCACCTAACAGGTGTTGGCAATAACTAAATCACACTTGCAGCCAGTTGACATGGATTAAAGTTGACTCAACCTCTGTCCTTGTGTGACCACATTGAGCATGGAGAAAAGACCAAAGAACTGTCTGAGGACTTGAGAATCCAAATTGTGATGAAGCCTGAGCAATCTCAAGGCTACAAGTCCATCTCCAAAGCCCTGAATGTTCCTGTGCCTACCGTGCGCAGGTGTCATCAAGAAGTTTAAAGGGTTGTCTCGCTACAATGATTGTGTTTTAATTAAAAGATCTTTAAAAAACAAGCAGCTTCGCAATATGTTCATTACAAATGTCCTACAGATTTTGAGTTATCCCTGGTAGGAGTGCATCAGCTCCTCAAATCACTATAGCAGCCGACCTGTTGATCTTTATCTCACTGGCTGTCAGTGCTGATGACTCATCTGCTTCTGAATACAGGTCTGAGCACAGAGCCCCTCCTGCACAGTATGCTTCTGTAGTGGAGGGAGGGGAAGGGCTCTGGCTTCTGTGTAGCTGGATTAACCCTGTGTGTGCCTGCTCCCTACACAGATTGAGGAGAGCAGAGGTGAGGCTGATCTGTGGTCAGTAGAAGTGACAGCAGTGAAGTGTGTTAGTATACTCAGAGCTCCACACACACACACACACATCATGATTATACTAATAGAACAGATCAGGGGGGCATGTGAACGGTTCATATCCCTCCCTGCTCTGCTGTATTAGTGACACATCGTGAGTATAGTAACACTTCACAGCTGCCCTGTTTCTGTTCTGACAGGGTTTGTTTGTTGTTGCTAGAGATATCCCTGGAGACAGGTATGCTAAGCAGGGGGTATAGGAACACTTACATCGCCCCCTGCTCTGCTATTAGCATACACAGCTTCACAGACCTCTCCACACTCATAGATCATCCCTCTCCCTGCTGTCTCCTGACTCTGTGGAGCCGACAGTGCAGCTGATCCAGCAGTGAGCAGCAGATCTAGGTAGGCACACACAGGGTTAACCCTGGCAGCAAACCTTGGAAGTGCAGTACTTTGTGGTTCCATTAGTGAGTAGATGACCCCCATCTAGACAATTGTCTATAGCGGTAACATTTACTTCACTTATCTGCTGGGGTCACACAGTAAAGATACTAAGGTATATGCACAGATTTTAAGGGGAAAAGAGGCATGGAATTCACTTTTGTTTTGAGGTCTCTTAATTGCTTTGTGGCAAACGGCACCGATTGCTTATCATACATTATATGGGGGGGGGGGTGAATGTATGATGTACCCAAGGATTTTCCCCCGCCCCCGCACAGAAACCAATTTAGGTGTAATGTGTAGCATCATAACAGACTTCAAAAAACAGCGCGAGCCCTGCCTCAATGCTGGACAGCAATAAAACCTGCAGATTTGCAAGTGCGGTGGGAAATGAAAACTGAAGAAACAGACTTATTGGCATTTATTTATTACCTGTGCACAGGAGAGAGAACTACTGATAAAAACGCAGGATAATTTTGTACAATGTGGTTAAAAATCATTAGAGCACATGACACTTTCTCACATCCTGAAGTCAAGTCACATGAAACCGAAGTGGACTGTGGTGCCAGCTGCCCATGTCAATACATACTGGTGTTAGAAGTAAGACTGTGGGTTAAGTTGGTCTCGACTTTATATGAAACACAAGGAAGCCACCACAACAGGCCTTGTCAATGAAGGCCTATGCATTCTCTTCTACAATGTTTCTACTAAAATCTACACTCTGTGTCCATAGTAATATTGCCACTAGTGTGTCTTTTAGCTTGACGGCTCTTTTTGAAAGGCTTACTACTTCACAATTTCCTAAATACAATGGATTACCTTATCTGTGTGTGGGTGCGCAGTCATGACTTTAAACGTATTGCAGAAAAATGATAATTACATAAAAGGAGGCAGAGGGGAGAGAAAAAAAAAAAAAAAAGTATAATACTAAAATGAAAACCAAGCGGTATGAATTGTACAGCGTTATGCTAGCAAAAATACATGCTGAAGTCACAAAGAGCGATATTGGATCACCAATTATAACCTTATTCACTTTCATTTCTGTATAGTTTCTGTATTCTATATAAATTACTACCGAAGGCTACGAATTTAAAGCAAATACCTTTTGATGGAAGAAATGGTTAGAGGAGACCTGTTTACCATCTGCAAAAAGGTGGAGAGGAAAGGGGGAGGTCTAAAAGATCATAAGAAAAAAAAAAATTAATCACAAGCAACGAAGCATAGGGCAGAGGTGGCCTGTGATACATGCAGCATGTTCAAAATGAAAAAGCTTGAATTCCCACAGTTCAGATAACTACTGCACTTCATCCAAACTAAATGATTCGTTAGTTTGTAAGGACAATGAATTCCAGGAGTCCAACTGAAATAAAGCAGGTGTTTTATCAGGACTTAAAAGCCATTATCAAAAATAAATTACACTTTCTTTGTTGGTCGGGGGTCGCTATGATGGTTGGGATCCCAGTAGTCGTTCGATAGCTGCATTGATGTCTCCTCCAGTTGCTATTAAAGCCTGTAAATTTGCTTCTCTGTTTAGGAATCCCATTGCACTGAGCTGGTCCAGCTGCTGCTGGAATCTGACTTCTGGGTTCTGCAATGTAGGGATATAAAAAAAAAAAACACCAAAAAAGTTATTACAAGCACCAGTAGCTTTTTAACCTCTTCCTTACCAGACTTTACTCCCATCCTAACAAAATGTTTCCTTTCTTGCAAGATTTAATGCTTTCTGTGCTAGGAGACAGGTTTTCTTCAACTTCAGGTCTGTTTTTTTTTTTTTTTTTTTTTTTAGTTAAGTGTCATGTTGAACTTCCAGTTAGTAGTAAGTGTAGGAGCGATCACACCAAATGTTACACCGCGACAACACTGGAGGAAAAATGGCAAACTGGGCACAATTTGTCCATTTTCATTTAGGGATGCATTCACTTTTGTTGCCAGCTTTTTATAGACATTGAGGGATGTGTTTGGAGCCATTTTAAAGGGCACACCAAATTTATACTGTTATACAAGCTCTACATTGACTACTTTATATTTTATCAAAGTGTCAAACCTTGAAAGGAATATATTTACAAAAAAAATTGTGAGGGGTGCACTCACTTTTGTAAATATATATTTTTTCATTCACACAAGATCAGAACGATCTCTGGGGGGGCAGGTTTACTTTAAAGGTTTCTCAGTACAGGCATCTTGAGCTTTCTCAGTCCTACAGTTTCAAATCCAGGGATGGTCTCTCCTCCCAGTAGGTGGGTCTTCCCTCACTGAAGACACCTTCTCCCTGCTCCTTAGTCATCATCATTCTGTGTGAGCAGTGAGGAGGTCACAGCTTGGCAGCCCTCCTGCAATAGTCAGTCCTCATATCGGGAGAGCCGTTACCTCCCTCCACAAGCTCCTTGTAACCAGAACATTTGCATTGGTGTAAACTGTTATACATACATCCTGAACTGATAAAACAATTATGAGAAGTGCACCCTGCTTCCCACACTTAACAGGCAGGAGTTAGAGGGGGAGCAGAAAGTAGAAGGCTTAGTTATATGGGTGGGAGAGTGAATCTAGCAGAAAGATCCTTCACATAGAGCCGTCACTGTGTGAGGAGCAGAGAAGAGCTCAGGCAGCCTTTGTTGCACAGCTTGGGGTGCAGTGAAAGACCGGGAGAACAGACAGCAGCCAGCACAGAAAGCCAGTTTCATTTTCAAACAGCTCAGAAGCGAGTGCAGTCAGCCAATCATAGCATGGGGGGAGTGTCCTGACCAGGGCTGAACTAAATATCAGCCAATCACTGCAAAGAGGGTGTGGCCCAACCCCAGGCCTCAGATTTAGCTCTAAGCACAAGAGTGATTATTGTTACTGTCCCCATCATTATAGATCTGATCTTTGTAGCAAGAAAACACCTTTAACAGTTTTTGCACATTTCCCCTATAATTGGGAGAGATTTATTAGCCCCAATTACAAAGGGAATTCAGCCAGTACTGACTGCAGTTGATTTTGGCCTGTAAAGCCAGGAGTGCTTATAACTACCTGGCAATCACATGACTGCCCAGAATGAAATCTGAAGGCTGCCTGCCAAGCTGTATATACAGCTCATTTTGCACCATCTATAAGGCGATTGGGAACACAGGGAAAGTAGCAAACCATTTTTGCCTTTGCTCTGGAGAGCCCATCTCCGACAGCCAGCCCTCTACTCTTGAATGACCTTATGTGCAGCTGCAGACTGTGAGGAAGACCAATTCAAAGAATAGAACTATAAAATAATTCTTAATTTCATTTCTGCATCAGTAGCTAAAATATCTAGCGATCTCTGCCAATAAATAATATCAGTCTCCCATTTCCTAAAAAAACGCAGAGCAGACTCCAATCCGTTGTCCCTAGTGTTGTAGCAGAATACGTTCCACCAGAATAGTAGAGATATGGAAATATCACCTGATGACTGGCTCCTGTTGCTAAATAGTTCAGTGAGTTCACATGATCACAATGAGAAACTTCCTTTTAATGTAGTCTTCCACAACATCACTCAGTGACTGATAAGAGGACACAGCTCACCAATACACAGAAATTTCCAGACCTAGTGCTAATAATGCCTAAACTCTGCACAGAGCACCACTGCCTTCTATTCTGCTCTACATCTTTTAGTCAAGGTTTGTATGACCACTGTGTAATTAGTCAGGGCTGTGGAGTCGGTGCCTATTTTGCAGGAGTCGGAGTCGTAAAATATGGACCGACTCCGAAAATATATAATAGGTTGGTCCAATTAGTTCGATGCAGTGCAAAGAGCAAGAGGAATTGGATCCGGCCAGTGCTCCTGCTCCCATATCTTCAGCCTCATCACATGAGTGTAATTGATGACATGGAGCAGGCAAAGCGCTGCCCCAGGGGAAGATTCCGCTCCATGGCAAAGATTTCAGCAAAATTTTTCACCTGCTTTCAAAGTAGAAGAGTTCAACCATTCATCAAAACTGACTGGCAGTTCCTTTATACCCTGACATTGTTAGAGATGTTGCCCATGTGGTCACCACTTTGCCCCCAAGTTAGTGTAGAGAGGCTGTTTTCTAGCCTGGAAATCATGAGATCAGATATGAGGTCATGTATTCAGTATCTGATGGAGGCAATACTATTTCTCAGAACAAATTCAGAGATCACAAATGTTCCTGCAGTGTTTTGCATATTTACAATTTGTGTCCTCAAGTCATATCCAATAAATCTATTTTACACTGACAAGCAAAATGGTAACAATGTTTTGAACTTGTGACTTTCAGGCTCCATATCTCACCCTCCACTGCTGCTTTGTATATAAAATTACAGTAGCCTCATGTACAGTCATCTTACACATAAATTTTGACTTGCAGGTATTAAGCATCTGCTTACTGTTTTGCTCCTAAATATCAAAATGTTATTTTTTATTATTTTGTTAGTATTTGGGAAATCCACCTTTGGTTTTCAATACTGTCTGAATCTTTCTGGGCTCTGAATCAGATTCAAGCATATCTTGACCAAAATCTGATCCCAGGTCTCTTCTACACATTCCTAATGTTGGTGCAGACTGGACTTGGATACAAATACAGCTTTTTCGTCAACTCTACCCACAAGTGTTCAAAAGATCAAAACATTGTTACCCTTCTGCTAGTGTGTTTTTCCTAAATAGCTTGATTATTGTATCATAAAGGTGATAAACAGCCTGATGTTACCATTTTACTACAGTAAAGTTATCACTTAAAGGAGTTGTGTACATTTTTTTATTCTGTTTTATGTATAAAATGTATTATGATTATTATTTTTTTTAAATCTTTATTTTATGATTAAATCTGAGGAATGCACTTTGCCAAAGCACTGTCATGTCTGACAGCACTTTGGCTCAGTGTCTGTGCACGACACTGAACTGAACTGCCGTCAGGCACACTCTCTGCATAGGAGACTTCGGATGATTTTCGTTCCAGCTGTTATAATGGAGCCTGCTAGCTGTGTACTGAGCATGCTCCAAGCATGCGCAGTTCACAGCTGAGGCTGTAGAGGTCGCCATCTTCTCGAAGTCAGGAAGCAAGCTGCCTCAGAGAGACACTTTCACTTCTAGCAGCCGCAGCAGAAACAACAGCTTCTGACAGGCTGAACTCCAGCAGGTGGATTACTTCAACACAACGGTAAGGCCGTGTTCACACTGCTTATTCCCGACGGATTTGTGAGCCGTATTGAGCTCACAAATCCGCCGTGAATAAGGGGCGGGGGCACGGCGGGGGAGCTGGCCGCCGCTCCCGGCCCCATAGACAATGCATCGTTTACGGCGCGTCCGCGCCGTAAATAATGTGCATGTCACTTTCTCCCCCCGCGGCGGATGCGCCGAGCGGGACGGAGCGACGGAATCCACTGTTCTCTATGAGAGCAGTGGATTACCGTAATGACAGGGACGGATTGGCGCCGTACTGAAGCGCAAATCCTGCGGAGTACGGCGCCAATCCGTGCCCAAATAAGCCGTGTGAACGAGGCCTTAGTGTAACTGGGGGTGGATTAGGCTGTAAACCCGTGGTGTGGTGGTGGGGGAGGGGAGATTAGCCTGTATACCTGTGGTGTGGAACTGTGGAGGGGGGGGGGGCGGGGGACAATGTGTATAACTAGAGGGACTAAGGAGTCCCTTAGTTCCTTGTGTCTTATACATTGCTTCCCTGTGATGTACTTCGCTCCTCTATGATGTATATCAGAGAGGAACGATGTGTATCAGGGGGAACGAAGTACATGACAGGAGGAACTAAAGAGGAACGACGTGTGTCAGATGGGTACGAAGTACATGACAGGAGGAACTAAAGAGGAACGACGTACATGACAGGAGGAACTAAAGAGGAACGACGTACATGACAGGAGGAACTAAAGAGGAACGACGTACATGACAGGAGGAACTAAAGAGGAACGACGTATGTCAGAGGGGAACAATGTATACGACAGGAGGAACTAAAGAGGAACGACGTATGTCATAAGGGAACGACGTACATGACAGGAGGAACTAAAGAGGAACGACGTACATGACAGGAGGAACTAAAGAGGAACGACGTATGTCATAAGGGAACGACGTACATGACAGGAGGAACTAAAGAGGAACGACGTACATGACAGGAGGAACTAAAGAGGAACGACGTATGTCATAAGGGAACGACGTACATGACAGGAGGAACTAAAGAGGAACGACGTATGTCATAAGGGAACGATGTACATGACAGGAGGAACTAAAGAGGAACGACGTACATGACAGGAGGAACTAAAGAGGAACGACGTATGTCATAAGGGAACGACGTACATGACAGGAGGAACTAAAGAGGAACGACGTATGTCATAAGGGAACGACGTACATGACAGGAGGAACTAAAGAGGAACGACGTATGTCATAAGTGAACGACGTACATGACAGGAGGAACTAAAGAGGAATGATGCATGTCATAAGGGAATGACATACATGACAGGAGGAACGACGTATGTCTTAAGGGAACGACGTACATGACAGGAGGAACTAAAGAGGAACAATGTATATCAGAGGGGAACAATGTATACGACAGGAGGATCTAAAGAGGAACGACATATGTCTCTCACTCTACAGCACTTGTAGCATTTGCGGCTACTTGCTATGTGCTAAATGTGCATCGGAATCTTCTCTTCCTGCTGCTGTCAATCGATTTGATGTCCACTACAGTGTACAAACTACTAGAACAAATCTTTAGTGCCTTTTGTCCATGACAAAATGGAGAGGCTTGGACTAAATACCTCCCCCTCCTTTCTCACACAGCCAAAGGGAGGAGGGATGGGGGTGGAGATGATATCACCTGCAGAAGGATCATCCCACATTTACAGCAGTTGGTTACATGCTGTTTTCCAGCAATTGTTACATGGCTTGTTCCTAGATTTTCTAGGGTTAGCTCCCTCTGCTGGCTGAAATAGGAAGATGGTACAATTTTGTATTTTTTTTTTTTTTTTAATACTTACCACTAACAAAAAAAAAAAAAAAAAAAAAAAAGCCAAAATTCTTAACATATTCCTGGAAAACCATTTCAGCCCCCCCCCCCTCCCTCTCCCAAAAAAAAGTGACAGATTCCCTTTAAACATGCGCCGTGTATGAGGGTGTCAGGAGTCGGAGGTTTGGGAAATTGAGTCGTCGGAGCTTCGGCTTGCCGACTCCACAGCCCTGAATTAGATAGCACTTGTGAGTAATACATCCAAATCTTTGTGGTCCAAGATCTGGAGCTGGATGTGCAAATGGTCTTTCATTAACATCTACTCCTTTTGCAAGAAACAATGTACAGTATTGGCTCTAACCTTTAACAAAGATTACCTGAGTATTAGCACCAGAAAGAGCCTGAAGCATCTGCTGTACAAACTGCTGGTGACCCGGTTCAGATATTCCAGACAATGGACTTGCAGTCTCAGTTGACCCAGAAGTGGCCACAGGTGCAGAAGTTGGGTTGGCATTGCCACCAATACCACCAAAACCAGTACTCCTAGAGGTTACATAAATAAAATAACTTTCTATCAACATACGCCAACTTTAAGGTTTTTGTTTTACAGGACTGCACAATTACTGGCTGCTATAACTCCACCCTGCCATAAACGTATACTTGTTTGCCATTGGCCCACTTCTACAACTAAAGAAATATGATATTAGGGAGTTGCTAAATCAACCTAAATATGTATTTTTAGGTGGTTACTTAAAGGGGTGATTCCACAAGAGTTTTCAGTGCTGCAGCTCACTATGAGCCGACTAACTCAGAATGGGGAGGGTGACCCTTGCAGCCATTGGGCCCTTTCATTTCCATGGGAGTTATGAATAGACAAGCAAGCATGCTCTGCTATATTCAGAACTTCCACAGAACTGAGTGGAGAGTTCAGCTATAAGCACCACCTTCCCCATTCTCTGAAAGCGTCATCTTGTAGTGAGCTGTGAGCCAACCTGCAGTGCTGAAAAGCGTTCAGAGGAATGCTTCTTGAAGTAGATGTAACTTACCCTGGGACAAGTGAAGGAGCTTCTCTAGCCAGAGTCTGCAATCCCTGCTGGATCTGCAGTAAAGCCTGCATTGCTCTGGGGTTAGACATAGCTGATATAGTATCTGGATTCTGCATCTAGTAAGAAAATGAGTAAGTAATTTTAAAACAAAGCCAGGGGTACTGGTTATTACTTCTCAAACATTTTTTACATTTCTACAAGCTAAACATAGCACAGTTTAGAAAAACTGTTGCTGCAGTCCTCTAAGGGCTTGTTCACACGGCATTTTCACTCCGTGTTACAAGTGCTTTTTAGATCCATCTCGGACCGACAGGACGGACCCAGAGACAGATCTAAACAATTAGCAGCGACTTGATCTCTCATGTGAACACTGTCTCTCATAGCCCGCAGTGATATTCTCACTGCAAATTGTTTAGATCCGTCTCTGGGTCCGTCCTGTCGGTCCCAGAGACAGATCTAAAAAGCGCTTGTAACATGGAGTTAAAATGCCATGTGAACAACCCCTAACACATCTAGGAGAAACAAATTATTCAATACCTTGCGAAAGTATACGGCCCTCTTGAACTTTTCAACCTTTTGCCACATTTCAGGCTTCAAACAAAGATATAACATTTTTATTTTTTTGTGAAGAAACAAGCGGGACACAATTGTGAAGTGGAACGAAATGTAATGGATATTGTAAACTTTTGTAAAAAAAACCTGAAAAGTGGGGCGTGCAATATTATTCAGCCCCCTTAAATTAATACTTTGTAGCACCACCTTTTGCTGTGATTACTGCTGCACGTCGCTTGGGGTATGTCTATCAGTTTTGCACATTGAGAGACTGAAATTCTTGCCCATTCTTCCTTGGCGCAAAGCTGGAGCTCAGTGAGGTTGGATGGAGAGCGTTTGTGAACAGCTGGAGCTCAGTGAGGTTGGATGGAGAGCATTTGTGAACAGCTGGAGCTCAGTGAGGTTGGATGGAGAGCATTTGTGAACATCTGGAGCTCAGTGAGGTTGGCTGTAGAGCATTTGTGAACAGCTGGAGCTCAGTGAGGTTGGATGGAGAGCGTTTGTGAACAGCTGGAGCTCAGTGAGGTTGGATGGAGAGCATTTGTGAACAGCTGGAGCTCAGTGAGGTTGGATGGAGATCATTTGTGAACAGCTGGAGCTCAGTGAGGTTGGATGGAGAGCATTTGTGAACAGCTGGAGCTCAGTGAGGTTGGATGGAGAGCGTTTGTGAACACTGGAGCTCAGTGAGGTTGGATGGAGAGCGTTTGTAACAGCTGGAGCTCAGTGAGGTTGGATGGAGAGCGTTTGTGAACAGCTGGAGCTCAGTGAGGTTGGATGGAGAGCGTTTGTGAACAGCTGGAGCTCAGTGAGGTTGGATGGAGGGCGTTTGTGGACAGCAGTTTTCAGCTCTTTCCACAGATTCTCGATTGGACTCAGGTCTGGACTGTGACTTGGCCATTCTAACACCTGGAGACGTTTGTGAACCATTCCATTGTAGATTTTGCTTTATGTTTGGGATCATTGTCTTGTTGGAAGAAAAATTTCTCCGTCCAGTCTCAGGTCTTTTGCAAACTCCAACAGGTTTTTTTTCCAGAATGGTCCTGTTTTTTGGCTCCACCCATTTCCATCAATTTTAACCATTTTCCCCTGTCCCTGCTGAAGAAAAGCCCAAACCTTGATGTGCCCCCACCATGTTTGACAGTGGGGGATGTTTGGTGTTCAGGGGGGGGGGGGGTGAGCTGTGTTGCTTTTATGCCAAACATATTGTTTTGCATTGTGGCCAAAAAGTTTGATTTTGGTTTCATCTGAGCAGAGCCCCTTCTTCCACGTTTGGTGTCTCCCAGGCGGCTTGTGGGAAACTTTAAGGATATCTTTGAGAAATGGCTTCTTCTTGCCACTCTTCCATAAAGGCCAGATTTGTGCAGTTTATGACTGATTGTTGTCCTATGGACAGACTCTCCCACCTCAGCTGTAGTTTTTCTGCAGTTCATCCAGAGTGATCATGGGCCTCTCGGTGATCTCTGATCAGTCTTCTCCTTGTTTGAGATGAAAAAATTTAGAGGGACGGCCGGGTTTTGGGTTTGATTTGCAGTGGTTTGGGATACTCCTTCCATTTCATATGATCGCTTGCCAGTGCTCCTTGGGATGTTTAAAGTTTGGGAAAACTTTTTGTATCCAAAAATCCACCTTTAAACTTCCCCACTACAGTATCACGGCCCTGCCTGGTGTGTTCCTTGGTCTTCATGATGCTCTCTGTGCTTTAAACAGAACCCTGAGACTATCAAGAGCAGGTGCATTTTTTTGGAGACTTCATTACACACAGGTGGATTATATTTCAGTCATTTAGGACAACATTGGATCATTCAGAGATCCTCACTGAACTTCTGGAGTTTGCTGCACTGAACGCAAAGGGGGCGAATTTTGCACGCCCCACTTTTTTTTTTCTTCTCCTTTACACACAAAAAGATTAAATATCAATAAGTTTTGTTCCATTCCAATTGTCCCCAACTTGTTGATTCTTCACAAAAAAATTAAAAAATTTGATATCTTTGTTTGAAGCCTGAAATGTGGCAAAAGGTTGAAAAGTTCAAAGGGGCTGAATACGCAAGGCACTGTATGGCCAGCTTTACAATCACTTACTTCTTCAATCCATTTGAAAAGAAAAAAAAGTGAAGTAAACTTGCATACAGCTTGGATTGAAAATCTGTTTTACTTTCACATCTTTGCAGACCGATGTATCCCTATAGCAACAGGCTACAAACAAACCCCAGGTAGTCAGATTCTATAGCCGCACATCGGTCACACAATTTGTTAACATACATTTGGTAGACAGAGGGCTAAACTAAATCAATGCAGATGACAGGTCTGCACAGAACCTGTAGAAACAAGGTTGTTTTATTTAACTATCTGCACTCAGGATGAAGATAGTTGGAAAGGTGAACAAAGTCTCATTTTAAAGTAAAGTAATCATTCTAAGTCGTTCAAACCATTTTAATGATCTACTCCGTGTACCCTACAAGAGAAGGGTACAAGACTGCATCATGGCGACCCTGTCAAAGTACAGCAGTACAACGCCCCCTTTAAAAAAAGTAAAACTCTGGCCCCCCCCCCCCCACCCCCCAAAAAAAACAAAAAAAAACCACACCCCACCACTACATATCTTGGGCTGTTTGTTACAGATCCTCTTGAACTGCTACTCCTACCTTGATAATAGCACATGCATGAGCATGTCTACCCCTCTATTCACTTAGATTGGGGCAACTAAAGATAATGGGAATAAGGAGATCCCTGTTCTGCAGATCTGAGGTGGCAAGCATAAATGCCTAACCGGGAATAGCCCTTTAAAGTCTCTCATACTAGGTTATGCTAACTTTGTACCAGATTTGGGTTAGGCATTATATAATGCACTGCTGCGGGTCCTTTTGTCTAGACAAATATAACAGCTCTCCATTCCAGAATGCAACCAGGTAAGCTTCCTTACTGGCCACACTCCTGAAACGTTATAAACCTCTGATAATAGTTCAATTACCTGTTGTAGGAAAATGGGCAATTGCTGTCGCATCTGATCTTGAAGCTGAGGATTCCCAGCAAAGAGTGGATTATTCTGCATCATCTAGTAAACAAAACATACAAAATTGTCACATGAAGTTAGAAGGGAAAAACCAAGAACTAGGCTATGGCTACTACTGTATTTAGAAACCGAGGAGTAAGGGTGAATTCACACAGCTTATTGCAAGAGCCACTATACACCTGCTGCTTCTGAAATGCACGCTGGCCAGTGCGTACTTCTAAAGTGCTCTGTGCAGGCCCCCATTGACTTTAGGTTTCCTAAAAGGGGGAACGTCTCTCCTTATGGATAGCACCAGTTAAGGTGTGTAGTGTTTTGATTGCCTTTTAGCCCACTACTCAGCATCTGCATATCACAAGGCATTACGGGAAAGGAGCTGGGAAGCTCACTGCGCCCTCTATTGGTTGTAACAAATCCTCAATTTACTTCTGATTCACTGAATCTTTGAGAAGCAAAAAGGAATATATTAGTCAAGCCAATATCGCTCATCTACATACGACCGTTTCGGGGTTTTGCCCCTCAGTGTAGAGCAGAGCGGTACTGGCTTAGGTTTCCTTGGCATGCAAGCGCCAGCAAGTAGTGACTGTCACTTTATCCTGGCATAGAAAACAGACTGAGCACTAAATGGAGTGCTATGATTTTACTGTATTTGCGGGCCATACGTCGGGTGCATAGCAGCACAACTACACCCCAAAAGTATGCTCTGCAAATACACCGTCTGAACATAGCCCAACAGGTCATCCTTCATGAAGGATTAGGGATACATCTCCTGTAATTGTCTGAGTTTTAAACGATTTAAAAAAAGGTCCAATAAAGAGCAAAACATAGTAGGGACAGAATGACATACTCTCCGGCCCAACCTGACACTAGGCAGAGAGACGCAGTTGCACACTGGCAAAGACAACCATTCCATGTTTAGAAGGTATGGCACATAGGTCCTATTCTTATTAGTTGTACCCAAACACAATACTCGCCTCAGCAACCTAACCACTCCATGTGCAGTTGAAAGATTCAGCATTAATACTCTAAGAAAAAAGAATTCCTGTGAAAAGTATCTAACATTGTGATTTGATATTTTCTGTTTGACTTTTCAACCCATCCGCACACATTGTGCAGATCCAAATTCTGGTCTGCGCACACATTCATACTGCACATCTGTGGCAACAAGATACTCCAGGATAGGCAACCTGCTGCACCATCCTGTTGGTTATATTTTCTGATAGCTTTAAGGAAGCAACTGTGCAATATCCACAGTCTTGCTTGGAATCTATTAAATACAACCTGGGAAGTCAGAGGTGGAGGGCCAGCAATAACACATAGCTTGCTTTTGTAAGTAGCATGGGGTGCCATCATGACATTTTAATATAAGATAAGAAGCACTCACCTGGGCTGCAAGCTCTGGATTCTGACTAAGCGACTGCATCATGTTTCTCATGTAAGGAGCAGACAACATGTTCTGCATCAGCTGAGGATTTTCAGATATCTGCTGCATCAGACTCTGCATGCCCGGTGTATTGAACATCCCTGCTATAAGATGCAAAGGAAAGTAAAATGTCTACCTGTGAATCCTTGCAATTCCACATTCTGCAAGCTTTGACAACTCATTATTTCAACACAAAAAAAACAAAACACTTAAACAATAAGGGTATGTTCACACAGCATCTTTCAGGCTGTATTTTTGCATGCATTTCTGGCGTAATTTTCAAGAAGTACAGCCCAAACAATGTGCAATACAGTTGCCTTAAACTTCAATGTAAAATATACGACATCAATCACACGTTCGCCACTTAGTGAGCATGTTGCTTCTTTGCAGGTGTATACGCCACACAGTGGTTTAGCGTACAAAATGCAGCAAACTGCCTCAGGCCATTTCCGTAGTGTTTTCACCTTGAAGTTACAGGCTTGCAAGCTGGTCATTTCAAAGCACAACCTACAGCATTTAGGGCAGGCACTGCTAAATGCCATGTGAACATACCCTAAATGGACCAGTCTTCAGCTCCGCACCCCAACGTGAACTCTGGCACTAATATTTATACACAGGCCCTTGAACCAGTATTGCGCTACAGTTCTTCAGAGGTGTATATATGGAGGCTAGACATGAACATTTAGTACCTCCTAGTCCAGATGACAGATTTGGTAAGGTGGAACTTGCAGTAGTGCTGTTTGTGGTGCTGTTCCCAGCAGAGGTGGCTCCACTTCCACCTGTTGATGGAGATCCTGTGGAGCCAGACTGTGGAGCCCAAGGATTGGGTAGAGGATCTCTGTTTTCTGTTCGGGATGGTTGATTTCCTGCATTTGGTGATACATTGCTCATTAATGATGCAAACGGGTTGCCTCCAAACTGGAAAAGAAAAAACAAAATTAGAAGTTAAAGTTATAATTCTTTGTTTTAACTTCTTTGCATTTAATACCGTCAGAGTGACATACAAAAATATCTCCCTCTAAGAAAAGAATAGGACATGCTCTCAGAGGGATGGGAGGGGGGACAAGGGAAAAAACAAAACAAAAAAAAACAAACAAACAAAAAAAAGACAGGACTACCGATTAATCTGATCGGGAGGTCACATTCCCATCAGACTGAGCTGATGCATTTAATGCAATGGGACAGGGCTTTTTAGTCTTCTGCCTACGGGGCCTAATCTGGCAGAACATCGCAATGCCTTGTCCTCACAACTAAGCGTCCCCAGCGAAATGTAAAAAAGTTAGTCAACTTCTTGTAAAGTTAGTCTACTAAACCTAGAAGAAAGGAATGGAACGGTTCTTCAGCCCCTAACACAATGGACCCTTCACACTGCTCCCAAGACTAAGCAGTTTTGTACTACGGTGCCTCCACTTTTTTCCTGCTGATGCAGTCCTGGACACCCACAAAGTGAATAAGACCTTGTCGATGCTCCCTGCACACCTGGATGCCATTTTGCATATAAAAACAGTGATTAGACTGCAGTGTGAAACGGACTGTAGCACAGGTGTCAAACTGCGGCCCTCCAGCTGTTGGGAAACTACATCATGCCCACTGTTAGATTTATACAAATGCTTGATGGGAGTTGTAGTTTTCCAACAGCTGGAGGACTGCAGTTTGACACCCCTGTGTGTAGATCATTCATTTCCACAATCATTGGGGGCTCCAGGAGTTAAGGGGTTAACTCCCAGGCCTGAAAAGTAGTTAATGACCAGAACATTTTTTTTAGTTTTTGCCTCCTCGCGTTTCAACAGTTGTAACTTTTTTTATTTTTTCAATGACGCAGTTGGATGAGGCCTCGTTTTATTCGAGACAAGTTAAACTTCATTGGGGAATAGTTTAAGTTCACTTATAAATAATTGCAGAATTTTTTTTTTTTTTTAAATTGTTTTTTTACACCGTTCATATTTCACACATAGTAACTTGTTAGATTAATTCTACAAGTTATTACGGTCACGTGGATACCCAATATGTGTAGGTTTTTTGTGTGTTATTTATGCACAATTATTAAATATTTATATTTTTTTTTAAATCCCCTGAAATGTTTTTTTTTTTTTTTTTTTCACACTTAGTAATGTATTAGCATATTCATATATGCTAATACGTTATAATGTGTGTCAGTCTGACACAGGCAGTGTTCAGGACAGCATACAGGCTGGGCTGATCACTGGCTTGTTACACAAACAGCTCTGGGGCCACTCCAAGTCCCCAGGGCTGACTGTGCTGCCGTTCCCTGAGCTCTGTCGGGTCACCAGGTGTTCCAATCACCCGACAAATCAGGGGAACCTTTTGATTGCGCTGCGGTAACGCACCGCCGCAATCAAAAGGTTAAAGCACCGGGTTGGAGGTTTCCTACGCTCCCCGATGCTCGCAGGAGATGCTCTGGGATCAGGGCTGTGTCGTACAGCCCCGATCCCAGCGCTGCTGCGGCACCGGAAACCCCGGAGTCTACAGCGATGCCAAAAAGACGTCGCTGTAGACGAACGACCCACACCAGCTGACGCCAAAAGTCAGTGGGCTGTCGTTAAGGGGTTAAACTACCACTGTTCATAGTAACCCTATCATAGGCCACCACTTTACAAGACTGGAAAAGTCCTTTACAGCAGGTTTACATTTATAAAAAAAAAAAAAAAAAAAAAAAAAAACACAAATACATACAAAAAGGACATACCTGTTCTTGAGCAGCATTAAGCATTGGCTCTTGGATGTCCGTGTACATTCTGCGCAGGGCATTGTAACCTCCAGGAATGCTTTCAAGATTGCTCAAGGCTCGGTCTTGGTTCCTCATCATCTCCTGCATCATCGCTGGATTTCTTGCCAGTTCTAATGTCTAAAAGTTACATTAAGTGATCAGGATGATATGTTTAAGTCAACATAACACAAAGCATGTAAGACCGCACAGTCCAACTGAAAGACTAGGAACTGGTAAGGCATGGAAGCTACAAAGCAGAAGCTACTATATGCACAGGGGAAAAGCATATTACATACTTGTCGCATGATGTCTGGATTATTAAGCATGTGACTGATCTCAGGATTTCTCTGAATTAATTGTTGCATTTGGGGATTGGCCATAATCAACTGTCTCATCAAGTCCGGGTTAGACAGCATGCTCTGAACAAATGGGTTTTCCATGATCTGAACCATCATCTAAGGATTGGACATAAGCTGCCTCTGCATTTGGCTCTGGAGCTCTGAGAAGTTGGACGCATTCATGCCTAAGCTGCTGAGCCCAGGTAAGCCCCCAAGGCCTCCTAAAATCGTAGAGAAAGAGGGAGACGTCAGTCGATACTGTGTGGTAACACAAAGAACATCTTGGTAGAGTCATGTCGTAGGGATTACTAGGTTAATGCCAGTCTTAAAAGATCTGCAAATGCCCCAAGTTCTAATAGCATGTAACATAACTAGTGGTTTAGGTCTTGATGCAAGTTAAAGTTTTCATCAAAAAGGGCTGCAGAATATGTTGGCGCTAAATAATTCAAAGGGGTTGCCAACACTTGCCTTCTGCCCCCAACAAGTACATACTTCCCCCACCAATAATGTCCTGTTCATGGTTCTCATTACTGTGATCCAGTCAATGGCCTCAGTGGCCATGTGGGCGTGTATGGCACATGGCCACAATGGCAAGTGGCTTATATAGTCATGGGACTCATCTGGACCAACAGGGGACACCGGAGCTCAGGCAGCAATGCAAGAGGCAAAGTGGCCCAAACCTATTCTTTTTCCCCTGCTCCAGTCAATAGGACTCTCCAGTATTCAGTTCTCACGCTTCTACTTTTGAACAAAGACTTTTAAGAGGAACATCTATTAGGACTGGCATTAACATAGCAATCCCAGCAACATCACTCCTACATCATGTATACATACGGCCTTACCCAAGCCAAAAGGGGCACTTGTGGCAGATGCGGTGGTAGAAGTGCTGCTGGATGTTGTAGAGGTGGATGATGGACTGCTTGGGTTGCTCGGCTGAGAAGTGGCAGCTGCAGTTTGGGATCTACATAAGGGAAACAGATGTAAGAGCATATTCACACAGCGTAATCACAGCGTATTTGCGCTTTACTGTAATTACAGTAATTCATAAGAACTATGAATTAAGTCTCATCTCTCCCCTGGCATACAATGTGATCATATTGCATGCCACGGGAGAGAAGTGACATGTCACCGCTGATAATGCAAGTGAATGGGGCCCAGGCCTCCCGTGCTTTAGAAGTACGTGCTGGACAGCGTGTACTTCTAAAACACACAGCGTATTGCAGGTATTCCATACCCTAACCGGACAAATCAAACAGCCTGGGGAAAACCCAGTAACCAGGCATACCTGTTCTGTGTCTTTATGACCAGATGCACAGTGAGCCCGTCGTGTATGCCATGCTGACTGAGGGTGTCCTGGTCCTTTAAACTTTTTCCAGCAAATATTAGCACAAGTTGGTCTGTGTTGGACTTGAACCGTTTCGATATATCCTCCTTGAACTAAAGAGAAACATGATTGTGAATATAAACCTTTACAGCCTAGGGCTAAACTAGCACTTCTCATAGCTGCATCAGGTTTCCAGTGACTACAGGGTATAAATGACAGATATCTGCTGTGGTCAGAAGGGTCCAGTCATTGTGCTGCTGAAAATCAAAGTTATTTTCATTAGAGAGTTCCGGTGGCCACTTCTGAACAAAATCCTACCTGTAGACCGTGACCAATTACTGGCTGCATGAGTTTGCCAACAAAATGGCAATATCAAGAAACTCTGCCTCCTACAGACATGGTTCATCTGCAAGAGGCTCAAACATTTACAGCATGCATGATGGCTCAGTGTAGTGTTGGGGTCCTGGGATCAAATCCCACCAAGGACAACATCCGAAAGGATTTTGTATATTCTCCCATTGTTTGCATGGTTTCTACCATACGCCCAAAAACACACAACCACATACTGATAAAACCTGTGGTATGTAAGCAAACAGCTCTCACAAAATAAGACTGCCTAGGGAGAGGAACGACACAGTGACATGTGGTGGAGAGGGGGGGTTAACACACTGACTTGGGAGCGAGCATGAACAGTGAAGGGGGAAGATGATGTCGTCACCCCCCCCCCCCCTTCAGCTTGTGAGCCCCAATCAAGACAGGGAGCAATGCGAGTGACAATCTGTTCAGCGCAGTGGAAGATAAAACAGTGCTATAGAAGGTTAAAGGGGGATGTATCGGTTCATCAGTTTGGCTGTTCTCTTGTAGCTTGTTTTTCTCAGTTCCTGAAATCCAGGGGCGTTTCTTCCCCTCCCAGCTGGGTGTTTCTTAACTGAAGGGGGATGACATCACCCCCTCCCCCCCTTCACTATTCATACTCACTCCCAGTTCAATGTGTTCAAACCCCCCCCCCCCCCTTCCACATGTCACTGTCATTCCTCTCCCTATCAGTCTTATTTTGTAAAGCTGTTTACAAACCACAGGGTGATTCAGTTTTATGAACTCAGAGCACTGTTCTTTTCACGCTGGGGGTTTATTACAGTTGAATTTTAGTCTTCTATGAATCCCCAGACACGATCCTTTTCCCCTTTATGCAGGGGGAATTTGGGACAATTCTGGGTTTTCTGATTGTTGAAGGGAAGCTCAGATTTGCAGAGTGAAATGTTGCCCCCCCCTTATTCTGAGGAGAGAGGAGGAATGCTGCTCCCATGAATACGCCAGGGGCCCGACATTTTAAATTGTAAGCCCGCACCAATGAACTGAAGGAAGGAATCCGACCGGGGGACTGGGGGGAACGTGTTTACAAAAAAACGAAGATAAGGCGACAGTGAAAAACAAGAGCTGTAAATCAATCCATTCAAAGTTGCTTGTTTTTTACTGTCCCCTTTTTTGAAGACCATTTAATGAAATGATTAAACCCCTTTAATGACACAGAGGCAAAAAAAACAAATTTGGGGAAAACGAGCTTTTTCCTAGCACTGGGTTTTTTTGGGCCGATTTGGCAAAAAAAAAGTGGTATGGGGAAAAAAAGACGGCAAAAAAAAAAAACATACCCCAAACCTGCTTATTACTTCAGATTTTTAATGTGGCAGTTACAGACCTGTACTGTATAAACTACAGACCGGGCTTTTCATCACTATATGCAGCACAGGGTACCGAAACCGCCGAAAATCCAATGGTATTTCTGTGCAGTGTAGACAGAGCCTAAATGTTCCCACATTCAAT
>JAODAL010023618.1:0-62327 GCA_025379985.1 Phyllomedusa bahiana
AAAAGATCATGTGTTACATTATATAGCCAACAGGATTAAATAAAAATCTTTTAACACAATGGGCTTCATGATTAAATTTAAAAATTGACACCAATAAAGATTATCCTCAATAATAGCCACCATGCACAAAGACAATCCACACCCACAAGAGCAAAAATAGAAGTTAAAATTTTGTATCCTTATTTATTACATTTATAAGAATGAAAACCTCAAAACAAAAATATAATCAATAAAATATGAGTCAATACAAAGAGACAGAGACATAATGGGCATGCAATAATGGTCACAGACACCACACACAAAAAAGTCAGTATACACTGAGACCGCGAGGCGGATATACATAAAATAGTATACAACAAAAACTAATAAAAAGCCAATGAGCGAGTAAAAGTGTAAGTCCAAGCATAAACTGATTATATACCAGGCTTATCTACCACACCCACACCCACTTAGCTTGTGGCCTTATCTGGGGTAGTAAGGGACTGGAGCTGGAATTTAATTACATCCTAATTGACCAAACACTGTGCATGGTCCTTAAAGGTGTGAGTGAGTTGGGGGAAGTCATAGAAGTAGGAACCAAGGGCCACATGTATGAAAACTGTTTGGGTCTAAAACTCACTTTGTTGCCCATAGCAAGCAATCACAGCGCCCCATTTCCTATAGCGCTCTGGGAAAATGAGAGGGGCGCTCCTATGGGTTATTAAGGGCAACAAAGTGAGTTTTAGACCTAGACACTTTTCATACATGTGGCCTCTAATTTTGCCAGAAAAAAACTGGGAAAACTTATTAATTCGACTTTAAGCCTAGGGTGGTAAATGCAGCAGCTTTTAGGTAAATTTACGGCACTCACATGGTAGACATATACTGATACTAGTGAACTGCCATTTCTTGATTGTATACGCAATAGAGTTTACCATTTGTTTTTTTGTTTGTACATCAGCCTATTCAGGATCACATTGAGTACTGGTCATATAAATAGATGTAAATGTATGCCAAAATTCATACATGTTGCCCACAATGTCCCAGACACTTCTGATCTTTGGCACATGTGATTGACTAGAAGATCCAGCCAATTATCATAAACATTGTACTTGTAAAACATCTGCATTAGTGAAGTGCCTACAGTAATTGGCAGTCTAGTAGCGCCTTTCGGTAGTTCAGTTTGGTACCAAATGTCCTGTCCTGTAGTGCTCCTAAAGTGATACCAGGTCCCTTATAAATTAGGGGATGTCCAGCACTCTGGTTGGGGTGATATAGGTGCATGTGGAAAGGATATTGCAATTGTCATAGGGTCGTTTCCTCCTCCCCCACAATGCTCCTTGCAGGCTTTCTTCTACAGCATATACTGCCGTTACATTCGGGTACAAACTTGTAACAACGTAACAGGTATTATATTCAACTTGTTATTTATGAAAAAGACTTAAACAAACACTTGCAAACAGTACAAGAATAAGTTACTCCATTTTGGAGCTCCCGGACGAGCGAGCACGCCACAACCGCACGACGTTTCTGGAGAGCTCCTCCCCATTTCTCAAGTTGGCACTTGAGAAAACGTTGTGCGGTCGCAGCGTGCTCGCTCATCCATGAGCTCCAAGATGGAGATGCCATGCTATGCTGTTGCATGAGTAACGCTCAGCTAGTAAAGAGTGCCTGCCGCCGACGGACTATTACACATGAAAATCGCAAGTAACTTATTCTTCTACTGTTTGCAAGGGTTTGTTTTAAGTCTTTTTAATAAATATCAAGTTGAGTATAATACCTGCTACGTTGTTACAAGTTTGGAACATTAAGGAGTACAAGGACCTCCTCATCAACAGGTTACGGCAGCAATAAGTCCTTAATTACACTCCATGTAAAGGTAATCGAGGCACCCAAACATTAATTAAAGCTTACACCTTTATTAGGGCAATTTATAAATATATTGAACTAATTAATCCAATAATTACTTGCATGGAAATGCAGATAATGAGGGCAAATATGGTACGACACCACACACAAAAAAGCAGTATAACTGAGACCGCGAGGGGAATACATAAAATAGTATACAACAAAAATAATAAAAAGCAATGAGCGAGTAAAAGTGTAAGTCCAGCAAACTGATTATTACCAGGCTTATCTACCACACCCACACCCACTTAGCTTGTGGGCCTATCTGGGGAGAAAAGGGACTGGAGCGGGAAATTTTATTACATCCTAATTGACCAAAACTGGCATGGTCTTAAAGGTGTGGTGGTTTGGGGGGAAGGGTCTAGAAGAGGAACCAAGGGCACATGTTGAAAACTGTTTAGGTCTAAACCACTTGTTGCCATAGCAAGCAATCATAGCGCCCATTTCATATAGAGCCTGGGAAATGAGAGGGGCGCTCCATGGTTTTAAAGGGGGCAACAAAGTGGAGTTTTAGACTTAGACACTTTCATACAGTGGCCTCAATTTTGCCAGAAAAATGGGAAAACTTTTAATCGACTTAATCCAGGGTGGTAAATGAGCGCTTAGGTAAATTTACGGCACTCACTGGTAGACATAACTGATATAGGAACTGCCATTTCTTGTTGGGTTTTTAATTTGTTTTTGGTTAGCCTATTGGTTTTGGTAGGGGATCACACTGGGATTAGGTACACTGAACTGGTTAAATTAATCAAAGCCAACACATGGCGGCAACAGTGCATTTAGGCTGTGACATGTGAATTCTGAGAAACAGCAAGTATGGGAAAGAAGGGGGTTTTGGTGCTTGAACGTGGCAGGGTTTGTGGTGCCAGAGGGCGGTGGTAGTGCGCTCTGGGGTTTTGGGGGGCCCCCAAATCCTGGGTTTTACGAGTGGCCCAAAAGAAAAATTTGGAGGGCAGTCTGTGGGGGGGAAATCCCTGTGTGAGAGGTAAAGGGGAAGGGCGGGGTTGGGCCCGAAAAAGCCGGGTCAAAGACGCCGTTAAACCAAGGAGGCAGAAGAGGATTTGAAGCAGTGGAATTTGAGGAGATGGACGAGCAGAAACCAACCGGGTCACTCATTTAGCTGCGAAGGGCCCAATTTGCCGCCACGAATTGGGACAGTAAAGTTGGAAAAACTTTGCCTGGGTTGGAGTCTCGATTCTGCTGCACTTCGGATGGAGGGTCAGAATTTGGCGTCAACAACATGAAAGCAGGCCCCTCCCTTGTACGTTCAGGTGTGGGTGGGTCTGGTGGGGGAATATTTTGGAATCTGGGCCCTTGGTAATTGGCATGTGCAAACCTGTGGATCATTGCCAGGGGGATTGGGGTGTTCGAAGGAAAAGGGGGTCCAACCTTCTGCATGGGTTACCATAATGCGGATGTAAATAGATAAAAATGAAAATGCCAAATATCATGTGTCCCAAATGTTAGAATTGGGGGGGGGGGGGGGGGGGGAAAAAAAGGGTTGGGGGAAGGGGGGGGGGGGGTTTGGTTTTGGGGGTTTTTGGGGGGGGTGGGGGGTGGGGGGGGGGGGGGGGAGGGGGGGGGGGTTGGGGGGGGGGGGGGGGGGGGGGGGGGGGGGGGGGGGGGGGGGGGGGGGGGGGGTTTTTTTTTTTTTGGGGGGGGGGGTTTGGGTTTTTTTTGGTTTGGGGGGGGGGGGGGGTTTTTTTTTTTTTGGGGGGGGGGGGGGGGGGGGGGTTTTTAAAGGGTGGGGGGGGGGGGGGTTTTTTTTGGTTTGGGGGGGGAGGGGGGGGGGGGTTGGAGGGGGGGGGGGGGGGGGGGGGTTTGGGGGGGGGGTTTTTTTTGGTTTTATTTTGAGGGTTTTTTGGTGGGGGGGGGTTTTTTTGTTGGGGGGGGGGGGGGGGGGGGGGAAAAAAGAGGGTTTTTGGGGGGGGGGGGGGGGGGGGGGGGGTGGGGGGGGGGGGGTGGGGGGGGGGGGGGGGGAAAAAAAGGGGGGGGGGGGGTTTTTGGGGGGGGGGGGGAGGGGGGGGGGGGGGGGGAAAAAGTGGGAGGGGGGGGGGGATAGGGGGGGGGGGGGGGGGGGGGGGTTTGGGGGGGGGGGGGGGGGGTTTGGAAAAGGGGGGGGGGGGGGGGGGGCCTGGGGGGGGAACCAGGGGGGGGAAGGGGGGGGGGGGGGTTTTTCATTTTTAATAATTTTTAAAAATTTTTACTCACCTCCCCCTTTTCTTAACCCCCAAAAACCCCTTTATACCATTATATTATTATTTTATTCAAAAATCCAAATTCCTATAGAATTATAACAAATTTTCAGCCAAAGCATTGCATCAATCTGTCACAATCCTGGACATCCATCGTATATATGAAAAAATTGTCTCGATTTATCTGCACTGACAAGCTGTAACTGTATCGCCTCTGGACTTATATAAATATTATCTCAAGCTGTTCCCTTGGGCACCAGGTGAGGTTGGCCATATTTTTTTTTGTATTCTTGTATGTTGTGTAGAAAGTATATGACCCAAAGAACCTCCTTTCCTAAAAGTACATGAGAATAGAAGCTTTCAGCAGCTCTTTCTGACTGTTAGATGTAAAGACTAGCTTTATCTATATTAGTCATCTGATTACTTTTCTTTAATCTTCATTATGCATTTTGATGGTTTCATTTTGGGGCTTTGGAACTAATTATCAGTTTTTCATAATGGTTTCAACATACAATGGTTGTCCAGGAACCAATTAATGTTGTATGTTGAGAGACTACTGTAATTTGAAAAATACTGGCCTGCTTCTTTAAAACTTAAGTTTTTGTATGATAAGGGTGGTTTCACAGGCTACAGTTTTGCAAAATGCATGTATTTTTAGATGTTCTTTTTATGTGTTTTTTTTTCATGCTTTTTTTTCTTTCTAAAACTGCAGCAGCCAGATGTTAGCATGAAGTCTACAGGGAAATGTAAAACACACTACATACATTGCTTTTTCATTTGTTTTTTTCCTTTGGACTTTTTCTTTCAAATGCAGCACTGTAGTTACGTTATTTTTTCATCGGGTTATGTAGTTTTTCTCTCCATAGATCTCATCTTTTTTTCGCTACTAAAAAATGCATGTTGCATTTTTGATGTGTTTATTTTCTTGTGCCGTTTTTCCATATTACAAATCAAGTTATGGATTGCAGCAATTATGATAAAAAAGACCATAAAAAAACATGCAAAAGACAGACCGTAAAAAAGACCATAAAAACATGCATCAAAAGATCCACATAATTTTGAAAAAAACACCACATAAACTACATGAAAAAAATACATTTTCTCTGCTTTATGATGTATGCATTTAAATGGAATAATACAAAACAATCAAGTTTTATTCAATTGGATTGCTGTATATACGGAACTTTTCATGCCGGTATCACACTATTCTGGAGGTTATTCTATGCAGCCCAGGAGCCATATACATCGAGTTTGGTGAGCTGGCTATCTTTCTTGGCATTAAGTGAACAAACACATAAAGCTTAGAAAAAATGTATGTAGTCTCTGTTGCAGTTTTTTAGCCAAAACATGTAGTACAAAATGTAAAACTAATTATAGCAAATGAAAACTGATGTATTTTGGCAGCAGGTGGATTAATAGGAAATATAGATAAGTTTGTCAAGAGTATTTATTTAAAAAAAAATTGCTGTAAAAACCACAAGTATAAACTATATTTGTCTAAGTTCACTAAAGGTGCATTGTCAACACTTCAAGTATTCACGTGCATCATAAGGAACTGGAATTCGCTTCTCTGTCAAAAATATGAATTTCCATGCTTACATTGTATAAACAAGTACCGTAAATGGAAAGCCAGCACATTCCTAAACTTGTGTTAAAGCCATAAGATTGTTTGAATTCAATTAATTTATTTCACATTCCTGGATAACCTCCCATGTGTAATATCAACTGATATGAGGTCTTTTTAATGAAGTGTAGACTAACCACAAACTTAAAGGGACACTACAATCAGAAAGGAGTATTTTAGTTAAAACAAATATTCCTGGAAAACATTTTTTTTTTATTTTGTCAGTATTTTTTTTTCATTTCAGCAATCTTTTGCAATGAAAAATTACAAATAAAATATTGTCCTTTTCTAGCTGTGATAACTACAGAAATAAAACTCCTGAATGGCACGGAAAACTAAACTCACTTAATCATAGTTGCTGATTATCCCTATGTAGTCTCACTACAAATAGTAGGTAATGACATAATGATCGCTCTATTTGATAGATAAGATTATGGCCAGTGTCGGATTGGGTGGCCTGGTACCCACAGGGGAGTTGGTCTTGGGAGGCCCACCCTATAGCTACTGTACATGAAAATATTACCGGCCTCTCAGACATAAATACATCCATTTTACCACATAATATAGTATGAAAAACAGAACTGTAAAGTGTAGTACGCAATACCAAGTGAGTCACATATCTGTCTCACACATCTGTCTATCTCACATGTCTGTTTGTCTCACACAGTCTAAAATATCATAGACACATGGCTAAGTAGCTCCATCCATATCCCCCACCACCCACAACTGGCCAACATACAATATCCTCCTCCACGTTTCCTTTGGTCACGCACTTCGCCATCTTCTAAAATAAACACCAGCACGAAAGAAAGTCTAACTCCTAATCACAGGGTCAGGTGTGCATTCACTTTTATAATCAGGGACAAGTGTATATTCTGCCACTATACTAGCACCAATATAACCTACAACACCGCCATATGGAGACCACATATTGGTCCGACATCAGGTCAGGTCACATCACATTACAGTGAGTACAGCACTGATCCAATATAGAAGTAAAATAACCCCTGACATCACGGACTCACAGGAGACGTCATCTCTGATTAGTCGTTCTCTTCTCTCATGAGTTGTTCTTTTCTCTTCTCCATCTGTTCCACACCACCATGATGATTTGTCCCGGCCACCAGTCATCCCTGCAGAATTCACACACAAATATCTTAGAATCCTCACTTTTCCAGCACCTCTTTACCTATTCTCACCTCTGTACAAACTTCCCAGGGGTGGGAGAGCAGGTACAAGCCATAACTTAGAGGAACAGTCTCCTAAGGGGTTGGAGAGTGGGGAGAGGACTAACCCCCTGGAGGTTATGTTACAGCTATGGGCTGCTCCTCTCAGAGTCATATTACCAGGTAGGTAGTCAAGACCCTCGGTAGGTAGACAAATGGGCAAGGCCCCAGGTAGCTGGATAGGTAGCTAGACCCCCGCTGGATAAGGTGGTAGGCCGGCCCCAGTTAGGTTGGTTGGTAGGCCCAAGTAAGGTAGATAAGTAGGCCACGGGTGGGTAGATAAATAGCCTTCAGGTAGATAAGTAGGCTCCAGTTAGGTAAGTTGATGGGTTCCAGTTAGGTTGTTGGGCCCCAGTTAGGTAGGCTGCAGGTAGGTGTTGGAGAGTCACAGTTAGTTAAGCTGTAGGTAGGGGGTGGGTTAGTCAAGTAAGCTGTAGGTTGGTAGAGCCCCAGTTAAGTAGGCTGCAGGTAGTTAGGGTCCCCTTTAGGTAGGCTGCAGGTAGTTAGGGCCACCTTTAAATAGGCTGAAGGTAGTTAGGACCCCCTTTAAATAGTCTGCAGGTAGTGAGGGCTCCCTTTAGGTAGTATGCTGGTAGTTAAGGCTCCCTTTGTGTAGTATGCAGTTAATTAGGGCTCCCTTTAGGTAGTCGGCAGACAGTAAGGGCATCCTTTAGGTAGTCTGTAGGCAATTAGGGCCATATTTATCATAATAAAAAAGTCACCTTTTCCTGCTCCCGGATGCGACGAGCTGCCCGCCTGCTTCTAGTTAAACCTGGAATAATCGCCACCTATGTCACTACTAGAGGCCGGCGCCTGGTAGGCTTAAAGCCTAACACCTCAGGGCTACCAGGGTGAATAGCGGAGCGTGGGTGACGCTCTGCTCCGCTGACACCTTGCAGCCCCAGGAATTGAGGAGATTAGTTTGAGGCAGGATGTGGTCACTGGGCCCTAGGTAGCGGCAGCATTACCTCCGTGGCCCACAGGAGTAGGGGCCTACCGAGGAATCCACCAACTCCCCGGTTGGTCAGTCTGAGCCTGATTATGGCAATGAAAACAGTGGTACCTAAAATAATAATGTGTTAATCTTTTTCACACTTATCAGGTCCACAGCTGATAGCACTTACACCTCTCAGGCCATAGTCTGCCAGAAAAAAGAACTGTCAGGCAATCCTCCACTTCTGTGCTATCAGAGACCATAGAGGGGAACTCAGAGAGAGTTAAAAAATGATCTAAAAAACCCAACCATCCAATTAAAAAAAAAATCCATATAATAGTCGGATATTGCCGTCAATATGTGAAAAGAAAAATTTTGATGGTAGCGTCCCTTTAAGATTCAGTTAAAAAAAACGTGCATAATTAGAAAAACATGACTTTCTTCTAGAAATAGTGTCACTCTATTTTGTGTGCTATGACTAATATCGCAGTTTAAGCCAGTTAGAAGGACACTGCCATCAGAAAGGAGTATTTCTGTTAAAAACAGTATTCCTGGAAAATTATTTTTTTTTAGAAATTCTCCCAATTAACATTCCAAATTAAACTATCTGCACATGTAGTCCCCGGGTTAAAAACAAGACAGTTTGTGTAGGTTGGTTCTTCACCCCTTACCAACATTGGACATATGAGTACGTCATAGTGCCGGTAAGGAGCTTTGTAGCAGGATCGCAGCACGATCCCACTACATAGCCGCCGGCTGTTAGCTGCTAATTGCAGCTTACACTTGCCGGTTATGCCACGGGATGGTGCCGGTTGCATTCCGCGCTGTTTAACCCCTTAGACGGGGTCCCGAGCGGTTAACATGGCAGCTGGAAGCCTTGTGAAGGCTTCCATCGCTGCCATGTTTTCTGTTTTACTACTTCCTGCCCTAGGCATTAGGCTGTATAAATAATCGTGCCCCCTAGTGGTGAAGTGCCCTAGGGGGACTCAAAGCTAAAGTAAAAATAAAAATTGTTTTAAAGTGTAAAGAAAAAAAATAAAAAAAAAGATCTATTAAAATATAACATAATTTATCCTTTATGCTGAACACCGTAGAAGAAAAAAAAATTCCAAACGCCAACATTTTTTGGTAATTTCAAGTCCCCTAAGAAATGGAATAAATGTAATCAAAAAAGTCGCAAGTATTCCAAACTGGTACCAACAAAAAGTACACTTCAGCCCGCAAAAAATGCACCTCACTCAAGTCCATAGGTGTTAGTACAAAAAAGTTATTGTTCGCAAACAATGGCGCCGCTGCGCAAATTTCAAAATAGAAAATGTTTGTAATTTTATTATGGTACCAAAACATAATGAAAACCGTCAATGTTTGGTATTGCCAGATTCGTATCAAACTGTAGAATGCAGATAACACATCATTTGTAACGAACACTGAATGTCGTAAATGCAAAACACCCGCAAATTTGGCGCAAGGATGTTTTTTTTACATTTTGCCCCACTTAGAATTTTTCTGCGGTTTTCCAGTATATTCTTTGGTAAGATGAACGATACCATTAGAAGCACATCTTGTCCTGCAAAATAAAAGCCCTAATATGTCTCTGTAGATAAAAAAAATTAAAAAGTTATGGCTCTGGGAAGGCAGGGAGGGAAAAATCCTTGTTGTAAAGGGGTTTTCTCGCTACAAATATATCTGTAATGATGGGGACAGTAATAATATGCACTTTTGCAATTGGTTTGTATTGCCTAAATCATTTAGTGTAGCAGCTATGAGCTAATCTGTGTGTTCTTTACCTAAAACTGCAGCCTATGATCGGGCCATGCCCCCTTTGCTGTGATTGGCTGCCTGATATTTAGTTCAGCCCTGTTGGTACACGCCCCTGGTCGGGACATGGCCCCCTGTGCTGTGATTGGCTTCCTGCATTCTCTGTACTTACTCCCCTCTGTGCTGTCTGAGCACCTCTATGCTCATCTCCCAGTGATAGCTCTATGTGAAGGATCTGGGCAATTACTGAGTCTCTAGCTGCTAGTTTCACACCTCCCCCATATAACGCAGCCTTTTACCCTCTGCTCCCCCTCTACCTCCTGCCTGATAACAGAGGGCGGAGCAGAGTGCATTTCTCACGTTTGTTTCATCATTTCAGGCTTTATGTATATGGCTGTGTCTCCACTGTACAGAAAAACGTCCATTTTTTGGGCGTTTTTTTAAAATTTTTTTTACAAACTCTCCAAAAAATGCATAACGCGCCAAAACACAGACGTTTTATGAACATTTTTAGTATTTGGTTTCTTGGTCGTTTTTTGTCCACTGCAGTCTAGCCATATCCTAACTGTTTACACCAATACAGGTGTTCTGGTTACAAGGAACTTGTGGAGGGAGCTGACAGCTCTCCAGCCATGAGAACTGACCATTGCAGGAGGTCTGCAGAGCTGTGACATCCTCTCCCTTCCACTGTTGACACAGAATGATGATGTCACCAGTCTTAGGTGAGGGAAGACACGCCTACTGGGAGGAGAGACTGCCTACTGGGAGGTGAGACACATCTACTGAGAGGAGAGGCACGCCCCTGTATTTGAAGCTGTAAAAGACAGAGAAACGGCTTATGTTTGCGAAAGCCTGTACTGAGAAAACCCCTTTAAGGTACGTAAGTTAGAACAGATTAATTTCTTAACTCCAGCCAAAATCATTTTTTTTTTGCCAGTACATGGAGGGAATTACACCCCTATAATATTTATTTTGCTGTTGATCCCCCAGTTCAAAAGATTTCACCTCACTTTCTGTTCTTTATGGAAATATTATAGGTACCGCCCTGGTTATGTGAGTTTCTGGGGTGCTTAGTGGAAGCATTTGCGTCTCTGTATAAGGGTTCAGTAAATTAATGGCACACCGTGTCTTAAAATCATGAAATGTATATAATTTATTTACAGCAAAAATACAAATGAACAGGTATGGTGCGACAATCAAGTGAGATACTGTAAATGGCAATATTGTAAGTCCAGATATACTTGATTTACTCACACCTATCTGGAACGGCTCCCAAACGTTACAGAGAGAATGGAAAGCTGGTCGTGCTTGTAAACAGCTCTCCATTCTGTTCTATGGGAGTTCAGAGTACAGGTGAGTGCTGTATTTAGCTGTACTCAGAATTCCCATAAAACAGAATAATGAGACAAGCACAAGCGCAAGCTGCGCTTCTTCTCTGTAACTTTTGGGGGCCTGTTCCCGAGATAGCTGCAAGTCCCAGTGGTGGGACCTGCACCACTGACAGACTTTGATGGCATATCCTAGTGATATGCCATCAACTTCTATGGTGGGGACACCGCTTTAAGAACAGAGGTTATTGTCGGGCATGACTCGGAGTGTGACTTTTTTCCCCAGATGTGACTAGAAGAAGTCAGGACTAGCACCTATCTCGGGAACAGGGCCCGAAATGTACAGAGCAGAATGGAGAGCAGGTTGTGCTTGTCTCTACACTCTGTTTTATGGGAATTCCAAGTACAGTCAAACACAGCACTCACCTGTACTCGGAACTCCTATGGAACAGAATAGAGAGCTGTTTACAAGTGTGACTTTCACGGTGCACGCCGCGGCCACTGTCACAGACCATGGTCCTACCCGTGCCTTTGCTGCGTCCCCTGCACGATAGTTACCTGTCATGGCCCCTGTCTCCACAGCGGCAGCACCGACGGCGGCGATCACCGGCAGCACCTACTCACCGGCCCTTGCTCCTCCTCGCTCTCGTCCACTCTGGCTGCCTGTGCCACGCGCGGCAGTTCATGAGTATTTAAAGAGACAGTGTCCCAATTTCCTGTCTGCGACCTGTGACCCCGGGCTTTATAAGGAACTTCCTCCCTTTGCTCCTGGTCAGTTCATTGTTGTGTTGTCCTACATAGAGCTTGACCCTTGGCTGCTGTATTGCTACTGATAACCTGTGCGTTACCAAGTAAGCTTCCAGTACCCGTTAACCCATTACCTGCTGAATACCTGCCGTTGCAGCAGTCCGCTATATACCTGCTATCTGTCGCTGTACCAAGCCGATACTGTCCTAGGACTGCGTTACCTGCCTACGGCTACACCTGCGATGTCCTGTTGTCTGTACCAGCACCACTGTTCTGTCCTGCTATCTCTGCAAGTTATACCACTTATGCTCGCAGGGGCCCAGAGAATCCGCCATATATAAACGATCGACGGGTCAGTGCCTTCTGACACCTTAGCCATTAGGGGTAGATAGGAATACAATAGGGTTAGTCTTATACCGTCATAACCTTGTATTCCTGATGTCCACTACAGTAGTATGGAGGAGTAAAAACAGCTTGTTGGAGAGTCTACTAGTTGTAAATGACAAATCACATTGTTACATCTAATATGTGGCTTGTTCCTGTTGGAATTTTTTGAAAGCTGTGTGTGATATTCCACTGGATTGTGATTAACTCGTTTTGGTGCTCCTTGATGTTAAATGTGTCAGATTAGGAACAGTTATTTTTTGTATATTTTTATATGATGAATTAAAGGTTATATTTTAACCATAGACTTTCAGCCCTCAGTCAGTGATAGCTGTTTTGTTAGGTTTTTAGATATTATCCAATCTACTATGTGATGTTGTGGGAGTAAATTCATAGAAATACAGGGAGAACATACAAACTCCATATAGATGTTACACTTGGTGAGATACAAACCGAGAACTCAACACTGTAAGGCTAACCATTAATCCCTTACTGACATTTGACATACCCATACTTCATGGTCAGGAAGCGGTTCCTGCAAATTGATGTAAGGGTTTGTCATGAGGATCGTGCAAGCTCACAAGTGGAGCTTGCACCATCACATCATGGGACCAGCAGTATATTTCAGCTGGCCTCATGCTGCATCGGCCAGAGTGAGCTCTTAGCTGCCGTGATGTATCGCAATGGCGGCCGCTAAGGGAAAGACAGAGGGAGAGAGCACCCTCTATCCCTATCGGAGCAGCAGCGGCGCGATCGCGGCTGCTAATGCTTACCTGACAGCCTTGGAAGTCTTTGTTATAGAAGTCTCTGTCATTATGCCCTGCTGTGCCCTGTGATTGACAGTTGCCATGGAGACCAATACACAGCAGTTCTAAACGCATTTCTATTGTGTAAAAGTAATAAAACATAAAAAATATACCGCACTGCGAATGCGGCCCAAAAAACTATAGTGGAACTGTGTCCCCCCCTCATTTTCATGGCCCATTGGAACACTGTGGAACACCTGTGTGCCCAAAATGCACAATACACCCCTAGATGAGATCCATTAGAGGTGTTGAATCCAAAATGGGGTGAAACTTCTGGAAGGTTTCACCTGTTCTATTACTTTGGGGGCTTGTAAAAGCAACATAGCACCCACCAAAATCTGCGTTCCAAAAGCCAAATAGTGCTCATTTTTAGCTAAAATTGCAGATGGTTGAATAAAAAGTTTTAAATTTTGCAGCTGAATGCTAAAAAAAATAGTGAAATCCCTGTTGGGTCGAAATATTCACTACACCCCTGGATATATTCCTTAAGGGGTGTAGTTTACAATATGGGGTCTTTTTAGGGGTGTTTATTAAGTTTAAACCCCTTAGTGTGTCTGCAAACCTGTAATGGTGCCCACAGTAATAAAAATGAGACCCCAAAGTCCAGTAGGTGCTCCTCCTTTTCTGAAGCTTGTGGCTAAATCAAATAGCACAGTAGGGCCACATATGGGATATCTCTAAAAATGGCAGAATCAGGAGAATCAATATTGATTTATGATTTCCTGATAATATCTTCTGTGTTCCAGTGAATAATGGCTAAAAATTGAAAATCTGCAAAAAGTGAAATTTTTAAATTTTACCCCCACTTTGCTATAATTTCTGTAAAATGCCTAGGGCGACATGTCCGAAAATTGGCGGCGCCACGCCAATTTTTAGGCGCAATAAATCAGTGTAAAGTCCGAATCTCTCAAAAATCTAGTTTCAGTTATACCTTGCATAGTAAAGATGCATTGCGCAAATTGCGGCACATAGCGTATCATTGGTAGTGTATGTAATGCGCCTATCGAGGCGCATTGTGTAACGAAGGTGCATAACATATCATTACTAGTATATGTAATGCGCCTTTTACTATATGTAATGTGTCTTACCTGGCGTATAATGCGCCTAGTTTTGGTGTACGACAGTGAATATGGCATCAAAAGTGATTTGCCACAAAATAGACCAAAAAACAACTCTTGCGTATTCAGACCCTACAGGGTTAATAAACTTCATAAATGTTGTTTTGAATGCTTTAAGGGGTGTAGTTTCTTAGATGGAGTAATGTATGGGGGAATCTAACATACAGGCCCCTCAAATCCACGTCACAACTGGACTGGTCCCTAAAAAAAGCTATGTAGCCCCCTATGATGCCAAATTACAGTAGACCTATGGTAGATGCTAGTTATAAACCATTTTGTGTGGAATAACTATCTGTCTTACACGCAGAAATTTTTGAACTTTGAAAGTGGCAAATGTTTCAAAATTTTCATGACATTTTGATATTTTTCACAAATAAATAAGGATTGTATGGACCAAAATTTCTTACTAACTGAAAGCACAATGGGCGATATGTCCTAATACGAATGCACCATTTTTTTGGTGTGTTGTGCGCCAAAAAACTGTTGACGCCCTATTCTCTATGTACAGTACATGATCTGTAATACACCAAAAGCAGGCGCATTATACGCCAGACACAACACATTTCCATGCACCTAAAAAGGTGCATCAAATATGCTAGCACCGATATGATATGCACCTAGATTTTGTATTCCGCCCGGATAGGTGCATTCATTTTACTATGCAAGGTATACCAGATGCCAGATTTTTGAAAGGTTCGTACTCTCAGGTGCACTTTACACTGATTTAATGCGCTGCAAGACTGACAAGCTGTCGCCACTTTTCAGACATGTTGCCCAATGTGTCACGAGAAAACATGTCGGATTTCAAAAATAGGGCTCTGTCAGGGAGGTCAAAACTGGCTGCGGCAGTGAGGGGTTAAGCCACCCTGCTGTACTGATATTGCAGGAAAAGTGTTGCATATATTAAAGTATATCAGTGTGGGAGCAAAGAAAGCTGGTAAACCTTCAGCATTTCAGTGAAGAATGAAGGTCACAAGTCACATGGTGCTCAATGGCTGCGAAACAAGAAAACAATCAACATAATCAGAGAGTGAAAAATCTTAGGCATATGTCTTTGTAGTCCTGTTAAAAACTTTTTTCAATTTTTTTTTTTTTTGAGACTTATTTAAATAACAAGTGAGGTGAATACATTCTGGCAGAGCAAGATACAGCCATTTCGTATTTACTCACACTTCTTTCCGGCCCAAGATCTCTCTCTGTTTACTTTCAATGTGAATTACTGCATACAAGGGCAGAGACTGAGAGAGTCCATGTGACACAACTGAAGCCCATAACCTGCATTGACAAACAACCCAAAACTAAAGGACACAAGGAATGTCTATATGAATTTTAATATTATGTGTCCTAAAGGCACTCTATGTACTTTTAGTACAGAGGCTAATGTACACTCACCAGCCACTTTATTAGGTACACCTGTCCAACTGCTCGTTAACACTTAATTTCTAATCAGCCAATCACATGGCGGCAACTCAGTGCATTTAGGCATGTAGACATTTTCAAGACAATCTCCTGCAGTTCAAACCGAGCATCAGTATGGGGAAGAAAGGTGATTTGAGTGCCTTTGAACGTGGCATGGTTGTTGGTGCCAGAAGGGATGGTCTGAGTATTTCAGAAACTGCTGATCTCCTGGGATTTTCACGCACAACCATCTCTAGGGTTTACAGAGAATGGTCCGAAAAAGAAAAAACATCCAGTGAGCGGCAGTCCTGTGGGCGGAAATGCCTTGTTGATGCCAGAGGTCACAGGAGAATGGGCAGACTGGTTCGAGCTGATAGAAAGGCAACAGTAACTCAAATAGCCACCCGTTACAACCAAGGTAGGCAGAAGAGCATCTCTGAACGCACAGTACGGCGAACTTTGAGGTAGATGGGCTACAGCACAGAAGACCACACCGGGTGCCACTCCTTGAGCTAAGAACAGGAAACTGAGGCTCCAATTTGCCCAAGCTCATCGAAATTGGACAGTAGAAGATTGGAAAAACGTTGCCTGGTCTGAATGAGTCTCAATTTCTGCTGCACATTCGATGGTAGGGTCAGAATTTGGCGTCAACAACATGAAAGTATGGATCCATCCTGCCTTGTATCAAAGGTTCAGGCTGGTGGTGGTGGTGTCATGGTGTGGGGAATATTTTCTTGGCACTCCTTTGGGCCCCTTGGTACCAATTGAGCATCGTTGCAACGCCACAGCCTACCTGAGTATTGTTGCTCACCATGTCCATCCCTTTATGACCACAATGTTTCCCAACATACTGATGGCTACTTTCAGCAGGATAATGCGCCATGTCCTAAAGCTGGAATCATCTCAGACTGGTTTCTTGAACATGACAATGAGTTCACTGTACTCAAATGGCCTCCAAAGTCACCAGATCTCAATCCAGGGGGTCCAACCCATTACTAGCATGGTGTACCTAATAAAGTGGCCGGTGAGTGTATATTGGCATTTACATGTATGCCAGGGCATTGTAGTAAAGATAAATATCACAAATAAAAATCCCTTTTAGGTGAAAAAATTAAAATAAAGAAAGGTAATGATAAAAAAAACAGTGAAAAATTAAACAAACATACATTTTTACACAACATAATATACAATCCTTAAAAACTATAATGTATATTGTAATTTAACTTAATGGATGTACAACATTAAAACAAGATTTACTAACAAACATTAACAGCAAAAAAACAATGGCGCATAGAGTTCACAAATACAAGTTGACTTAAAAATAAACAATGCTAGAATGCAATGAGAAAAATTAACAAAAATGATTGTTTAGAATGGCTTGGTCTTCATGGTTGGGGGGTGGGGCATGGCAAAGGGATTTAAAGAACAACAAAAAGAGAGTGCAACTGTCATGAAGGCCCTGTGCTAGCTATGACACAGTATCAATTTGTGTTTGTTTCTTATACTTCTTTCTTATATTTAGTATTATGTTTATTTTGTTTATCAAGAATATATTTTATTTGGGAATTTAGGGCCACATGTATGAAAATTGTCTAGGTCTAAAACTCACTTTGTTGCCCATAGCAACCAATCAGAACTCCCCTCTCATTTTTCCAGAGCACTATATGAAATGAAAGGGGAGCTCTCATTAGTTGCTATGGGCAACAAAGTGAATTTTAGACCTAGACAGTTTTCATGCATGTGGCCCTTAATGTACTCTTGGTGAACACAGTCATAGAAATAAAATACTTAGTGACGGTAATAAAAAGTAAAAACCGAGGAATATTCATAGTTTGGATCACAGCCAAAGAATGTGTGTCAGCACTGTGCTTCCTTTTTATTTCCTGCCTCAGCAAGGGTTCTGTACTGTTAAATATTATGTGGGTCCAATACTGCCACACGTTCCATTCGTTCCAATCTTTGCCCCCTCCTCTCTTTCCACCTGAAAACTCCAAAACTCTTTTATTCTGGAAATAGACAGCCAGTAGTCTCTCCCTAGTTTGCAACATCCTCCTCTTTTGTGAGATCTTAAGATACATGCAAATTAAACACTTCATTAACACTCTTCTCAAAATCACTGTTCATTTCTTACCCTGTTTGAATATACTTGATGTACAGATCCCTTTGCTCCAGGCCAGAAATCCCAACATTATGGTTGTCTGAAGAGCCAAGAATTCCAACTCACCCCACCCTAAACAAGTGTGTGGGAAACTGACATACGCTCACAACTATTATTAGAAATTCAGTGACTGTCATCTGGGAGAGTACAGCAAACTGCTTTACACACTATTGTTCAAGTCTTCCTACAAAGTATTGACATGCAATTCTTTGCAAGACGGACCCGAGCGGCGCTTTTGAAACACGCAGCAGCGATCTCTCATGTGAACGCCGCTGCGTGTTCGTCATAGCCCGCAGTGATAAAGTCACTGCTGATTGTTAGATCCATCTTGGGGTCCGCTCTGTCGGTCCCCAAGACGGATCTACAAAGCACTTGTAATACGGAGTGAACAAGCCCTTACTGTTTTTTTTGGTATTAAAACATGAAATGGCAGGAGTCTATCTGATTTTTTTCTCAATCGGCTGCTAAAGTCTTGATTTTTCTAAGTCACATAAAGACTAAGGGCCACATGTATGAACCTGTTTAGGTCTAAAACTCACTTTTTTGCCCATAGGTTGAGTGAGTTTTAAACCTAAACAGTTTCAAACATGTGGCCCTCAATTTTTACATGATTAATAAAAAACTTGCCCTAACACAAGGAAAACTAGAACCCTTGAACCCGTAAAAGTCCTACACAACATCTTCTTCCTAGATATGCTTTATGGGGATGGTAACTCAGTTCTTGTTGCCCCAAGGTGACTCTCCTCCATTGTGTGTTCTCTTGTCTTGTCTCCCCCTGGTACCCATTCATGATTAAAGAGGTTGTTCCATCTTACAACTTAGGGTCTGAGGTCACAAGCAGACCTTGGAGAATAGGAAGATGGCCGGACTTGCACAAGTTCTCCACATTCATTTCTTTGGGCCTTTCATATACAGTCAAGTGAGTGTGCTTAGGTATATTCAAAACGGTCATAGAAATAAATGGGGGGGAACTGTAAGTGCAGCCAACTCCCTGTTTTCTTGTGTCATAGCAAGCTACAGGCTGGGCTTAGACCGATGGGACAACACCTTTAATGTTCGCTTTTGTTTCTATGTTATTTTGGTCCTTTTTTCATTAGTGTTTAATACCTGGGCCTGTGGTTTTGTATGACACTTTTTTCAGTACTGCCACTTCATTAAAACCATGGACCCCTGTTCTAATGAGTTATGGGAGAGCTCACTGATCATACATTTATCAATTATCCTAAAGATAGGTGATAAATGTTGTTTATAGAGTAAAACCCTCTTAAAGGGGTTGTCTCACTACAAGGATTGCTTTTTATGTGAAAGGGGTTGTCTCGCTACAAAGAATAGCTTTCAAATTGTAGGGAACACAAAATAAAGACATTTTCAAATATATTGCATTGGTCCTCTGTTTTCCCTAAAGAGATACAAGTGAATTTATTACCTCCTTGGCTATTTCAGTTCCCTCAGTAACCGACCTGTAAACAAATCTCCCAGGGCTGTTTGTTCAATGAGATAACAGAGAGTGAGTCATCACACAGGTCAGCAGTGTCAGTCAGTGTCCTGTGCTGCCAGACAGTAAAAAGCTTGATTTATCTCAAGTAAACAGCTCTGTAATTAGGGCTTTTGTTTTGGGGATCAGATAAGAAGTCCTTCAAGTAGTTTGAGAAGCTAATCTAATCTAATTAGCATCTGAAAGCACAACGGACCTGTACAAGCATGGATCTTATGCAAATTAGTTTGAACCAGGAAGTGACAGAGAATTTCTTTCATGCATTCTTTGAAACCCTGTGGGGAGACAACTCCTTTAAAGATCTTGCAAAACAAGTCACTTTTTCCTAATGAAGTAGAACAAAATTATGGAATCACTCAATAGTGGGGAAAATTTTTTAATGAGCATTCTTTTTTTTTTAAATAATTTTATTGACACCAAAGAAACAGAAAGTAGTATAAAAGTACAAGATAAACAATAGTCCGTGTCAGTTTTACAAAAACAACCCCCCAACAATCAACAGACACCCATCCACCCTCATGAACTTACAGTCTCAACATTCAAATTAATACATCGGAGTCACACATAGCTTATTGGCCTCGGTCGCCTCCAAGAGATCTCTCACCATTCTGTTGCCCTCCCTATCAGTCCACCTTAAGTGGGCCTAGATTATCCGCCAAGGCTTTAAGCAGGTACCACTTTGTATCTTTAAAAGGAAGCATAAGATTTCTTATTTCCTGATATGTTAAAAATTTTTCAATAAAAACCATCCATTTACGGAAAAACCCTGCGACTCGTTGTTCCTTATTGTTCTCCACCTCCCTTTTGTCCAGATTAAGAAATTGTTTAACCGATGCTACCACCATTTCCATGGAGAGAATATCCTGATCAAGCCACCGCTTCAGGAGGCATCTCTTTGCAACCAAAAAGATGTGAGTCAACATTGAAAGCTTAGAGTCATTCGGGTTGATATGGAAGATCATTGAGTAAGAGGAGAGATCCATCTCTAAATCCAGGTTACTGCGGAGTAAATTTAACAATTGCTCGCAGAAATCTTGGGATTTTGAACAAGTCCATATGCCGTGATATAAATCCGCACCCGGGAGCAGACCTTAGGACAAACCACCAATCTATCTGGGATCTTTGGATGTGGAGGAATATCAAACGCATATATTGCATGGTGTAGCAATTTAAATTGAGATTCTCTCCAATTTTCGCATGGGATAATTTTCCTTACGAGCTGCCAGCCATCTAGTATCTGCACAGGTAAATCAGGATCCCCCAGTTGGCGCGCCCATCATGCAAATACTGTGGGTTGGTTCTTATCCCCAAGACAATCCCTGAGGGTCATGTATAAAAATGACAAGGAGTTCTTGCGTGGAGTTGATCCTATAAAGATATCAAATCTATTGGTTTGGAACTATTTCAAATAATTTCGTAAACGATCCCGCAGAAACCCTATGACCTGAGATATGCCAAGTAACAACCCCCTGGGGATCCCAATTTAGATTTGACTTCTTGGCAAGATAAAAACCGTTTTTCCGGGTGATGACAATGAGCATTCTTGAAACAAACACTAGTACAAGTCTAAAAATGAAAATGAGTCAGCAGTTCAAATGGGGTGATTACAAACACTACTGACAAGAGGTTGGATCCTGCCAACCTAGTTCCACTGAAATTAGGTGTAACCGTATCCTTAGGGCTCACATACAATTGAATAATTCTGTGCTGTTGGTTTGTTGATGTCATGTGTCACTTGCCGGAAGAGGAAAGAATGATAACTGTGCATGACAAAGTGGGAACGGGGGCAGGTGAGTATCTATTACTTGGACCAGGAGCAAATTGTTTTTTTAGCAGTCACACTTGGGATAATAATTTTAGTGGGCACAGCAGGGATAATTTATTTGAGGGAGCACAGTGGAGAGAAAAATGTATGTCGGTGCACTATGAAACTAATTTAATGGGGCACAATGTGTATTATATTCATAACTAATTTTAACATCAAAAAATAGAAATTATAATTAATTTTAGGGGCACAGAGTGAATGATAATTAATTTTAGGAGGCCATGTGGGCCTTACAGTTATGCTTTGGAGGGCACATTGTGGACTATAAGCATTTTAGCAAAAATAAGGGAAAGCAAAAAAATGGGATGAGCCCTTCTGAGTGACACTTAAAGAAGCTGGTATAATTTATAGACTTTACTCTATACATACTTTAATATTTGTAAATATCATGTGCATTGAATCTTTAACCTCATTTTGTGATATATACAATGGTGTTTGTGTCGTATTATGGGTATTTATGTTTTTAAGTGTTTTTTATGGGAATGGAATAAAGTCTTGAGATATATCTTTATGATACTAATGTATTTTGATTGGGTGCCTGTATATAGTGTCCTCTTTTTTCGTCCTGGTTTGATGCACTGAATAACCAATTTCAGGGTGCAGAGTGTAAATAATTGTTACGGCTCACCTGAGGAGAGTAGTGGATGCTCTACACTGATTTTCACCATTGTACCTATAAACATGTGTCTGGTCTGCACTGCAGAGGACTTCCTGGTCACTACCTTCGACACGGTCTCCACAGCAACATTGGATTCCCCAAAACGTACTACAGAAAGAGCAGGCTACAGGTGCAGTTGGGCAGACATATGGTTGAGGCAGGTGTAGTTCTTGTAAGATGAAGTCATTGCAAAAGGTCATGGCAGGCAGCAGAAAAGTAATGACCAATTAATCCCCTACAGAAGGAAGCTCTATCTTCATTAAAGGGGTGTTTCGGGACTTAGAAAAACTTGTTTGTCCTATGGCGCATGATGTGAAGTAGAACAAAAGAAGCATACTCACCTCCATGACTGCACAGTGAGTGCTGTTAAAAATAAAAACTACTAGAATGCTTCCAGAAAACGGATTTAAAAGCGATCAAAAATTCTTGTGGTACCAATAAAAATGTCAAATCATCCCACAAATAACAAGCCCCTACACATCTCCGTACACAGAAAATTAAAAAAGTTATGACTCTCAGACTATGACTATGCAAAAAAGTGGTTTTTTTTTATAAAAGTGTTTTTATTGTGTAAAAGCAGTAAAACATTACAAAAATATATATATATATATTTGGTATAGCTGTAATTGTATCATCTTGAAGAGTAAAATTAGCGTGTCATTTATACTGCATGGTGACTGCTGTAACAATTTTAAATAAAAATGGATTGCTGTATTTTGTTCATCCTGCCTCCCAAAAACCTTGAAAAAAGGCGATCAAAGTGTCATATGAAGCCCAAAATGTTACCAATGAAAACATCTACTCATCTCACAAAAAAGCCCTTAATCAGCTCCATATAAAGAAAAATAAAAAAATTATGGCTTATGACGACATAAAAACACAATTTTTTACAAACGCATTTTTACTGTGTAAAAGTAATAAAACATAAAAACTATATAAAATTTACCTCATTGTACTTGTAGCGACTCGCATAGTATAGTTATCATGTCATTTATACCTTTATGGCGCATAGCGAACGCTGTAAAAATGAACCCCAAAAAACAATGGCGGAACTGGGTCCCCCCCTCCATATTCATAAATACTAAAAGAACTGCGGATCACCGGTGCCCCCGAAATGCACAATACACACCTAGATAAGATCCCTGAGTGGTGCTGAATCCAAAATGGGGTGACTTCTGTAAGGTTTAACCTGTTCTGGTACGTTGGGGGCTTTGCAAATGTGACATGGCACCCGCTTACCCTGCCATGCGCCCAAACAGCAGTTTACACCCACATTTAGGGTATTGCCGAACTTGGAAGGAATTGCGCAATACATTTTGGGGTGCATGTTTTCCAGGGTTTCTTGTGAAAATGAAACATTTTCAGCCAAAGTTGCAGAATTTTTTGAAAAACATAATTTTTCATTTTCATAGACTAACGGTAAAAAAATGTGTGAAACACAGGTGGAGTCAATATACTCATTATATCTCTGGATATATTTCTTAAGTGGTGTAGTTTCCAATATTAGGTTTTAGCCCCTTAGCTTAATGACAACCATATTGAAGTAACAGTTGCAGCGCAGCAGGCATTGTCCAGAGGGTTTAGACAATTAATCCGTAAGTTCAGTCTGTTTGACTTGTGGAGGATTGCTCATCCAACAGAAAAGGTGTTTTCCTTTTTTTCTAATCCACACCAGTCTCACTCCAGAATCGATTACGTTTTCAGAAATATTTTAGCCTTAAGGATGATGGAATCAGCGGAGATTGAGTCAATAACATGGACGGACCATGCCCCGGTTAGTGTAGTATTTAGGGGTACGAACTCTTCCACCCGGGTCTGCCACTGGAGGCTCAATGAGTCCCTCATTAGGAATCCGATACATAGGGAGGAGCTAGGGCAACATCTCACAGAATACTTTGAGATGAATTGCTCTCCTCATCACCAGTAATATCTAAGGTTCAAATGTAAACTCTGGGTACCCGTACTAAAAGGGATCGTCAACAACAGTGGGCAAATGCGTCACAGAGCTGTAGTGAGGCTGTAGGTGGACTAGAGAACGCCCAGAATAAATCATACCCTGCAGGCGTATACATACTTATATCTAACTGAAAGTTTGGGCGACGCATAGCACGGCAGGAAAGCATTAGCTTTTACTAAGGAGAAGTATTATGAAAGAGCCAACAAAGCCCACACCCTTCTAGCTAGGATGCTTCGGGAGGATAGAGTGCGTCTCAGCCCGCATGCTTACGAATAGCGGGGTGTACCATAAATATATCCCAATCCATAGCAGAAATTTTCCCATGAATATTTTAAACAACCATCTATCATTCCGAAGTGCTCTTCCCACAGATGGAATGGAAACCGGTGATTAGAGACTACTAACACGAGTTCATGAACCAAATGTGGTTACCGCTCTCTCATCAGTACCTTGGATCTTTAAATACGGAGATACGCGGAGGAAGTAGATATTTGGATGTTAATAGAACCTTATCCCTCTGGAAGGCACCAGCCCGGATGGCCTCACTTATTTGAATAATCAGGACTTTCAACTGTCAGCTCTCCCGCATCTGATACCGTTATATAATTCCTTTTTACGAGGTTCTCCACACTGAGTTATGTTTGCCACTCCATACATCACTTTAATACCAAAGTCGGGGATGGGGAACCCCCTGGAGGTGCGGTATTACTTCGGCCCATAGGCATTATTGAATTCGGATATGAAAATCTTTACAAAATTTAGGCAAATAATAGTCTCATATGATGCACTTGGTGCATAAAGATCAAGATGGGATTTATCCGCGACAAGGGGGGGATAATACTAGAAGAGTCCGTTTGATCTCATTGATATTGTGAATCAGAGGAAACAGGGTCATAATTCTCCTGTTAACCTTGATGCAGAGAAGACATTTGATCGCCTATACAGGTCCTTCATGTTCCCCATACTCTGCGGGCCTACGGGATGGATGGCCCATTTGTTACCGCGCTCCGGGGGCTCTACTCTAGACCATCGGCTTCCATTAGCCTACCACATGCTTTATCATCTAGAATAACAATCCATAATGGACCTAGACAGGGATGCCCTCTCTCCCCCTTTTGTTTGCCCTTTGTATTGAGCCCTTAGCTGCGGCGATTAGATTAACACCGGATATTAAGGGGGTCTTGGTAAGGGGACAGGAATTCAAGTATCCTTTAAAGCGGACGGGAAAAAGGAACTACGTTTCCCAATTATGACGCTACCAACCTTCATTCCCCTTTTAGACAAATTTTTAAACCCCATTAGGTTTATAAATAAAATACGGCAAAAACGAGGCATTTCCCATTGGCATTTCGAGACCTTCGGTCGGGCCATCTTAAGGCAAAATTAAAACACCGTGGAAGGAGATGTCTCAAGTTCTTGGGGATTTTTTTGCTCCAGAATACCTTCCCTTTATGGCTAACTACCCAAAAAAAATTACAGAAATAAAACAATTACTGGGCAAAGGAAAAAAGTTAGCTTACCCCTTTGGCCCTTTTGCACCATTAAATGTGGGTTCTGCCAAATTTTAAATTGTTCGGACACTCCCAACCCCGGTCCATTGACAACCCTGAGACCCACAAGCCGGGTTTCACCTTTTTATGGGCCCGAAGAACATAGGATTCCAAAGTGTTTTGAGGGGGAGGGGAAAGGTGGGTTTTGGGACCAGATTTACAAATATTTTTGGGCAGCGAAACCCTGGGGGTTACCCACTTGATCGCAGTTATGCATACACCAGATGGGGGAGGAGAAATAGGACGGCACCTATGCACCCCAACTCCCTGCTTTGGGGCAACCACAAAAACTAAAAGGGAACCCCCGCTGCTAAAATTCTATGTCTCGCCGAATCTTTTTGGGAAGATTTTGTGACAGGTTGGGCTGCTTTCAAGGCTTCTCCCCATGACACTTTTCTGTTCCATCCACAGCTTGGTGGGGGGGCAGATGGATGAACGGGGCCCCCGGGTATCAAAAAATAGTTTCACTTTGCTGATCTGGGATCCACGTTTTTAAGGATAAACCCTTTCAAGAATTGCAATCTCAGTTTGGGTACCATCCCTTACCTTTTTTCATATTAAAAAAATTAAACCCTAATTGGGCTCGGTCTGGGACGGGGGGGGGTATCAAACCCTCTACTTTTGAAACAAGTTTGCCGAAGAGGGGCCCACAAGGGGCTGTCTCCGGGTATATATCAGTTGATTATATCTCCAATCAGGAACACCACACCCCACGCATAAGTTCCCCGATGGGGGAGGTTTTTGTTTCACCCCATCTCAGGAAGAATGGCAAAGCTTTTTGGTTTTCCCGGCCCCTGGTCGTCATTTCCATCCGAAAAAAGAAAAACAATTTAAATTGTTTAATTATTTGGTACCACCCGGGGCCGCCATCAGAAATTTCGGGCCCCCTACGTTGAAGCATCTGGGCCCCCCCCCCTTTGGCCCCAAAACCCCTGCCCCAAACCCCCTCGCCCCGCCCCCCTCGACGGCCCCCACCCACAACCACAAAAAAGGCCCCCCCCAAACAAAGCCTCCACACACAACAATGCCTCCACACCCTGGCCCCCCCACACAAAAATGCCCCCACACACACACAATGCCCCCACACACACACCAAAACCCGCCACACACACTGGCCCCCCCCCAACACACACTTGGCCTCCACACACTCAATGCCTCCACACACACTGGGCCCAACCCCACACCACACAATGGCCTCCACACAAAAAACACATGCTTCCACACACACACAACAATGCACCACACAAACTCTCACATTGCCTCCACACACACGGCTACACTCACACTCTATTGCCTCCACATCACACTGGCCCCCCCCCCCCTACACACACAATGCTCCACACACATGCCCCCCCCACACACACATTGCCTCCATACACACATGCCTCTTACACACTCTGCCCCCCAACACACACCAGATGCCCTCCACTTCCACCATGCCTCCACACACACACAATGTCTCCACACCACACAATGCCCCCACACAAATGCCTCCCACACACACAATGCCTCCACAACACACACACACCAACACACACCCACACACAATGCCTCCACCACAACGAATGCTCCACACACACAATGCTCCACACACACAATGCCTCCACACATCACACAAACACATTGGCCTCCACTACACACACACACAATGCTCCACACTCACATCACCACAATGACGCCACAACACACAATGCCTCACACATACACACAATTGCCTTTCACACACACACAAATGCCTCCAACTACTCACAATACACAATTGGCCTCCACACACACTGGACCCCCACACACACCAACAATGCCTTCCTCCACAACAATGCTCCACAACACTCCACACTGTCCTCCACACAACACAATGCTCCACATCACACACAATGCCTCCACACACACACACAATGCCTTCCACACACACCACTGCCTACACTCACACAACCACACACAATGCCTCACACACAAAACATGCCTCCACAACAAACAAATGCCTCCAAACACACCAATGCCTCCCATTCACACACAATGCCTCACACCACACATGCCTCCACAACACACACCTAGGCCTCCACTCAACAAATGCCTCCACCACACACACAAATGCCTCCACCACCACACAATGCCCTCCACACACTCAATGCCTCACACCACACACAATGCCTCCACTCACACACAATGCCTCCACACAAACAATGCCTCCACACACACAATGCCTCCACACACACTCACACCATGCCTCACAAACACTGGCTCCCCAACACACACAATTGCCTCCACACCACACACAATGCCTCCACACACACTCAACGCCTCCACACACCACTGGCCCCCACACACAACAATGCCTCCACACACAATGCCCCCACACACACAATGCCTCCACACACAATGCCCCCACACACACAATGCCTCCACACACACAATGCCCTCCACACACACTGGCCCCCACACACACAATGCCTCCACACACACTGCCCCCCCCCCCACACACACACAATGCCTCCACCAACACTGGCCCCCCCCCACACCCAAAGCCTCCACACACACAATGCCACCACACACACTCCCACCACACACAATGCCTCCTCACACAATGCCTCCACACTCACACAATGCCTCCACACACACTGCCCCCCCCACACACAAATTGCCTCCACACACACAATGCCTCCACACACCATGCCCCCCCCCCCACACACACAGCTCCCACACACACAATGCCTCCCCACACACACAAATGCCTTACACACCACACTGGCCCCCCCACACCCACAATGCCTCACAAAACCCCCTACCCCCCCCCAAACACACCCATATGCATCCACACCACACACACACACACACACAAATGCCTCCAACACACACAATGCATCACTACACTCACACAATGCCTCCACACACACACACAATGCCTCCACACACAGCTCCCACAATGCCTCCCCACATGCCTCCACACACAGCTCCCACAATGCCTCCCCCACAATGCCTCCCACACAGCTCCCACAATGCCTCCCCACACAGCCCCAGTGGGGGGGGGGGGGGGGGTCGCTGGGGCAGAGAGGGGCCTTCAGTGGGGTCCCACATTATCCCAGTGTGTGAGGAGAGGGGGGCGCTCTGATTCTAGGACTGCTCTGTACTGACAGCAGCAGCGTCTCTCACCTCCTTCCAGCGTCTCTCTGGATCGCAGTCGGCCCCCATCCTCCCTCTGCACACATGCAACACACTGGCCCCCCACACCAACAATGCCTCACACACACTGCCCCTCCCCCCACACACACAATTGCCTCCTTACACAATGCCTCTACACCACTGCCCCCCCCACACTCACATTCCTCCAACAACAACCTCCACACACACACAATGCCTCCATACAACACAAATGCCTCCCACACTCCACAATGCCTCCACACTCACTCCCACCCACACAACTATCACATATGCCTCCACATCACTGCCCCCCCCCCCCACACACACTATGCCTCCAATACCACCATGCATCTCCACACAAGCCCCCCCACAAACACAATTCCTCCACACCACCAATGCCTACACACACAATGCCTCCACACACACAATGCCTCCACACACACAAAGCCTCCACACACACACCACACACAATGCCTCCACACCACAAACACAATGCCTCAACACACACACACACAATGCCCTCCACACACTCACACAATGCCCTCCACACACCACACACAATGCCTACAACACCACACATCAATGCTCCACACACAAACAATGCCTACACACACATACCACACAAATGCCTCAACACACACTGGGCCCCCCACACCACACAAATGCCTCCACCTACAACACAATGCCCTCCACACACATTCACACAATGCCTCCCACACACACACAATGCCTCACCACAACACACACAATGCCTCCACACCAACACACACAAACAATGCCTCCACAAACACAATGCCTACACACACACACACACAATGCCTCCACACACCCACAATGCCTCCACAACACCACAATGCCTCCACACACACACAATGCCTACACACACACACCACAACACATATGCCGCCTCCACACTCACATTGCCTCACACACCACAATGCCTCCACACACACAATGCCTCACACACACACAATGCCTCCACACACTCAATGACTCCACACACACAATGCCTCCACACAAACACACAATGCCTCACACAACACACACCACACATGGCCTCCACACACTTGGCTCCCCCTCACAACAATGCCTCCCAACACACACAATGCCTCCTCACACACACAATGCCTCACTCACACTGGCCCCCCCAAACACACACAATGCCTCCACACACAATGCCTCCAACACACACATGCATCCACACACATGGCCCCACCACTACACAAATGCCTCAACACCAATGCCTCACACACACTGGCCCCACACACACCAATGCCTCCCACACACAATGCCTCCACACCACACACAATGCTCCCACACACTGGCCCCCCCCCCCCCCCCACCAAACAATGCATCCACACACAATGCCTCCACACACAATGCCTCCTCACACTACTTGGCCCACCACAACACAATGCCTCCACACACAATGCCTCCACACACAATGCTCCACACACACTGGCCCCCACACACCCACATGCCTCCACACACAATGCCCCCACCAAACACACAATGCCTCCACACACACTTATGCCTCCACTCACACACACTCTCACACAACAATGCCTCCACACACACACAATGCCTCCACACACACTTGGCCCCCCACCACACACACAATGCCTCACACAAACACATTGCATCCACACACCACACACACAATGCCTCCACACACACAATGCCTCACACACACAACAATGCCTCCCCACACCACAATGCCCCAACACACACAATGCCTCCACACACACACAACACCATGCTCCACAAACATGGCTCCCACACACACTATGCCTCCACACACACACAATGCCTCCACACACACACTATGCCTCCACACACACACAATGCCTCCACTCACACACACACAATGCCTCCACACACACACAATGCCTCACACACACACACACTGCTCACACACACAATAGCCTCCACACACACACAATGCCTCCACACACACACACACCATGCCTCCACCACACACTGGCTCCCCACACACACAATGCCTCCACACACACACAATGCCTCCACACACACAACGCCTCCACACACACAACGCCTCCACACACACTGGCCCCCCACACACACAATGCTCCCACACAATGCCCTCACACACACACAATGACCTACACACCACACTGGCCCCCCACACACACAATGCCTCCACACAACACATGCCTCCACACTCTCTGGCCCCCCCCCATAACACAATGCCTACACACACAATGCCTCCACACACACCACAATGCCTCCACAACACTGGGACCCCCCACACAGTGCCTCCACACACACAATGCCTCCACACACACTGGCCCACACACCCACACAATGCCTCCCACACACAAAGCCTCCAAACACACACAATGCCTCCACACACAATGGCCCCCCCACCCACAATGCCTCTCACACACACTGGCCCCCCCTCACACCAATGGCCTCACAACACACACAATGCCTCCAAAAACCACTGGCCCCCTCACTCACAATGCTCACACCACACCAATGCCTCCACACACTCACACACACACACACATGCTCCAAACACACACAATGCCTCCATCACACACACACAATGACTCCACACACAGCTCCCACAATGCCTCCCACCAATGCCCTCCCACACAGCTCCCACATGCCTCCCAAGCCTTCAGAGGGGGCGGGGGGGGTCGCTGGGGCAGAAGAGGGGGCTTCATTGGGGCCCACATTATCCCTGTGTGTGAGGAGAGGTGGTCACTCTGATTCTTGGACTGCTCCACGGTACTGACAGCAGCAGGTCTCTCACCTCTTCCAGGTCTCCTTGATCGCAGTCGGCCCCTCATCCCCTCTGCCGACAGGAGTCATGAAGCCCGCCCATGGGCAGGAGAGAGGGGTGGGGTCCGACTCCGTTCAGGGAGACTCTGGAGAAGATGAAAGTATAGTGACAGACGATGCAGTCTGTTGAGTGGCGGACAGAGCAGTCACTGCTGCGACCGGTGCGAGGCATTCCTCCACACACTGAGCCGCACGGGCCCTCCTCACACATACTGAGCCGCACGGGCCCCTGCGGTCAGTCAGCAGTGCTGCGGGGCCCCTGTCCAGGCTGACAAGATTTTGAAAACAGGAGGGCCTCTGCTATGCCGCGGGCCCCCTGTTTCAAGGGGCCTCGGTAAGGTGTTACTGGCTGTACCCCTGTCGGCGGGCCTGGGTTACCACCACACCGCACTTCTTACATAAGTGATTCAGTCTTTCTACCGGTCTTGTGTTGGAGATTGGGTTGTTCAGGAGCAGATTGTGCCGCCTTGTGTTTGGCTTGTACCAAGATTAAGCTCATTTTGGCAGGCGGTTCAGTCATTGGCCTTTGAGATCCATTCGTTTTGGGTCCCTCTAACACCCCCCATATTACATTTTTAATGTCCCATTCCATTCGTTGGGCCGTTATAACTGGGTTGGTTATTTCTATATATTGTAACTGCAGCCAAGTGTAGATACTAAACACTGGAAAACAGGCTCTTCCCTCCTTATAGAGAGGCTTTAGTGCTCACATATTAAAGAGATTAATGATAGGAAATTCCTTACAGCCTTAGAATGATGAGTTGGATCTTTTGACTTGGTTTGGGAAGCCTGGGAAGAATATTGTATTTTCCGGTATTCTGATACTGTTGCCACTTTCTATGTAACTTATCCGCTGAATTCGTTGCATTTGGTGAGATTTTTTACCCTCCGTTGTCTTGTCTGTATATCCCCTACTGTTCAGTTTCTTTATTGTTTTTCTTATAATACTTTATAAGTTACAACATTTTGCAATAATGTTCAATACCTTTGCTAAAGCTAAGATATGGTGTTTCTATACTGAAGTATATACTCGGTGAAGTTATATATTGTATTCTATACATGATACTTGTTATTGCGTTGATGCTCAAAAGAAAATTTAATAAAAATACAGTTAAACAAGAAAACCATAATGAAAATTAAAATCCAAAGTCCAGTAATTGCTTCTCTTACTCTGAGGCTTGTGGTTGAGTCCAATAGTACAATTAGGAACAATAGGGAATTCTCTATAAAAATGCCAGATATCCAGGGGAATCATATTGTGTTGATTTCCCCGTTCTAATCTACGTTTTTCATTGATTAATGGAATTAATATCTGCAATAATAGGGGATGTTTTGAATTTCACCTTCACTTTGTGTTAATTTCAGTGATAACACCCTAGTGGGTTAATAAATCCTTAATGCATGGTTATGAATACTTTATGGCTTTGTTTACACTGCACTGAAAAATCTGTACTGTTTTCTAAAAAAGTGGAAAAACGGCTGTATTCATCTCCCATAAATTCTATTGTAAAAACGTTACCGCTGCATCTACACTGTGCTTCTTTTTTCTGCTCGTCTTGTTGCACTGGTTGTATTTTGCAAATCATGCTCTAATAAACGCCTGAAACAGAACTGAAAAGGGCAGAATATTTACTTAAGGAGTCTATGGAAAGCGACGGGAGTCTTTTGGCGCTTTTTTTGGGCGTTTTTTGCCGCGATTTTTCTATGAAAACCCTCCCCTGGGACCCAAGTACCACCTTAATGGGGTTGTAACAAAGGTTATTCATTATCAAATCTGAATACTAGTTTTGTGAGGAGTCCTTTTTTTGTACCTTTTGTAATCAACGGTAGCTTTGGTCGCTAATGATTTTTGGCATTCATATTTTTTTGCGCTAAAATACGTTTTATTTACAGTGATTTGGCGTCAGATCAGTATATGTTTTTTACAGATTTTGATGCTTAAACTCCTTTTCTAAACATATTTTTGGTGCTAATTTAATGTTACCTGGCTGCTAATGATGATGAAAATACGTTTTTTTCGGATTTTGGGGCCAGAAATAAGGTTTTTACGGTATTTTGGCGCCAGAATCATTTCTTACGTTTTTTGGCACTAAAATATTTTTTTTTATTACAGATTTTGCGAGTAATAACGCTGATCTCGCCGTGACGACAAAAAATAAGTTTTTTTTTTCGGATTTGCGCAGAATCCGTTTTTTTACGTTTTTGGGCATAAAATAATTTTTTTTTACAGATTTTGGAGCACAATTACGTTATTCTCGCTTCTGCGCCTAAAAATTTACGTTTTTTACGATTTTGGCGCAAAAAATCCATTTTTTCGTTTGTTCAGGCACTAAAATTATTTTTTGTACAGTCTTTTAGCGCCAATTAACGTTATATCGGCGCCTTTGACGCTTTAAAATACGTTTTTTTCCTGGGAATGTTTACGCAATATACGTTTTTTTACGTTTTTGACACTGATATATTTTTTTTATTGATTTGTGCCGCTAATACGTTATCTAGCTTATGACGCCAAAATTCGTTTTTTACGCTTTTTGGCGAATAATCAGTTTTTTTTTTTTACGTTTTTTGGCATCTTATAAAATAATTTTTTTACAGTTTTTTTCGCAAATAACAGTTATCTCGCCTTGGACGCTACAAAATCCGTTTTTTTTTGGATTTTGGCGCCAAATAAAAATACGTTTTTTTAGTTTGTTGTGTCACAAAATATTTTTTTTTTTAATGATTTTGGAGCTAATAACGTTATCTCGCTTCCTTTCTGACGCCTAAAAAATTAGTTTTTTCGGATTTGTGAGCAAGGAAAAGAATCATTTTTTGTATGGCTTTTTTGGGGCAAATTTCGTAGCTTTACAGATTTTGGAGCTAATATAGTGATCTAGACTTTTGACGCAAATAAATATATTTTTTATGGATTTCGGTCGCCAGAATCCGATTGTTGACGGTTTTGGGGGGCTTAGTTCAAAATCTTTATAAAATTTTGGCGCTAATAAAGTTGATCTCGCTTTTCTGACACTAAAAATATTTTTTTTAACGGAATTTGGCGCAATAATGCGTTTTTTGGGGGAGTTTTGTCACCTAAAATTCTTTTCTTTTCAGATTTTGATGCTAATACATGTTATTTGCTGTATGGAAAGAGAATGTGGGTTTTTGTGGATTTTGGTGCATGAATCTGGTGCTATATTTAATAAAAGCAGTAGCTCGCTGCAGCAGCACACAAAGGGACAATGTGCTCAACAATGGCTAAAGTGATTTTAAGGAAGTGATTAGCATAAAGATGTTAAATCCACATGTAGGGTTGTAGCGTTAAATCTATGGCTTCTTATTAATTTGTGCATACATTAAAAAGCTGAGCAAAGACGCCTTAAAAAAACACGCTCCAAAAATCGCTCCCATAAAATGAAATAACGCCTACCAAAAATTAGGTCTGTTTTTTCAGATGCTTTTGACAGGCAGTGGACTGAAAACTCAGTTTCTTGAACGTTTTTAGTAATTCGTTTTAAGGTCGTTTTTTTTTGTCCACTGCAGTGTAGACATAGCCTAAGGGGTGCAGTTTCTGGAGTCATTTATGGAGGTATCTAACAAACTGGTCCCTAAAAAAAGCTATGTTGAAAATTTTCTTGAAAATGTACTACTACATTTTTAAGCCCCGTAATGTCATAAAAAAATAAAAATACATTACAAAAATTATGCCAATGTACAGTACACATATGTTGGATGCTAGTAATTCAAACAGAAAATGACTGGATCCAGCATTCTTGGTGAAGAAAAGTGCTTGAAATGTATTCACATATAGACAGTTCAGTCGGTACTCACAATATAAAAATTAAAAACATACGCGTTTAGGCATTAGACTTTTTCCTGCCTTGATCAAGGGCAGGAAAGTCTTATGCCTGAAACGCGTAGGTTTTAATTTTTTTATTGTGAGCTACGTCATGCAATGTTCTTATATGTGAATACATTTCATAGCATTTGTCTTCACCAGAAAGATGGTTCCAGTTCATTTTCTGTTTGAATTACTCTGTTGGGCTCTTTGCCGGGAGCCAGGATTCCGAGCGACGGTGAAGTTCATTAACCAGCTGAGGGAAGATATGCATACCAATAGATGGAAGTAAAGTGAGCGATCCTTCATTACTTTTTCTTTGCCTTTACTCCATGTTGGATGCTAGTAATAAACTATTTTGTGTGGTATAACTATATGTCTTATAGTGCAGAATTTTTGTAACTTTGGAAAATGGCAAATGTTTCAAAATTTTCATGACATTTTCATATTTTTCACAAATAAACAAGCACTGTATGGACCACAATTTATTACTAATTAAAGCACAATGGGCCACATGTATGAAAACTGTCTAGGTCTAAAATTCACTTTGTTGCCTATAAGATGCCAATCAGAGCGCCCATCTAATTTTTTCCAGAGCAATATATAAAATGAAAGAGGAGCTCTGATTGGTTGTTATTGGCAACAAAGTGAGTTTTAGAACTCGACAGTTTTCATACATGTGGCCCAATGTGTTCATATTAAACAATCTACTATAATCATTCTAAATGGTTAGTCAAATGTATAACACTCTAAGTGACACATGTCAGATTTCAAAAGGTGGGGCTCTGTCAGGAGGGTCAAAACTAGCTGCGGCGGTAAAGGGATAATTAATATTAGGGGATATTGTGTTGATTATAATTAATTTTGGCGGGCAGAGTACAGATTCTAAGTCATTTCAGGGGCAGACTAGGGATTACATATCACAAGGCATTATGGGAAAGGGGCTGAGAAGCCACAGCGCCTCTGTTGGTTGTAACAAAATCCTCAATTTGCTTTTGACCACCGAGGTCATGAGAAGCAAAAAGGGAATTTTTTAGCAAAGCCTGTTATCTATTATCTACAGACAACGCTGTTTCGGTTTTATGTCCCTCTTCAGTGCAAGAGTAGAGAAGATTACTGGATGGGCTGTGTGGGAGGCATCGGGTAGCTCAAGGAAGGGAAGATCATATCCTTAAGGTGAGCACCGAACGAACCGGTTATGGTGCTCTCACTTAGGAGAGATTATTCCCTTCCTGAGATACCCCGTTCCTCCCACACAGGGCCAGCCAGTATCTTCTCTATCTGCCTGAAGAGGGACAAAAATCCAGAAAACAGCAGTGGTCTTGTAGATGAGAGATACTGGCTTGCGCCTAAAATTATTTTTGCTTTCTCTAGACGCGGTGGGTCAAAAGCAATATTGAGATTTGTTACTACCAACAGACGGCGCCTGTGGGCTTCTCTGCCACTTTCCCAAATGCCTTGTGGTTAGCAGATGCTAAAGTAGAGGGCGAAAAGGCAAAACAAAAACTCTACAAGCGTTCGTTCGGTGCTCTCATTATAGGAGAGATCTTCCCTTCTAGGGATTACAAATAAATTTAGTTTGAGACATTGTGGATTATAATAAATTTCCAGGGAAGGACTAAGGATAGTTTCAGGGGGAAGAGTAAGGATTAAAATGAATTTAAGAGGGATACAGTGTGGATTATTATGAATTTCAGGAGGGATAATAATTGATTTCAGGGGTTCACAATACAAATGATACTTTATTGTTTGGGAACACAGCATGGGTTCCTGGATACATTCATATCTGGGGAGTACAGTGTGGATTATAATTCACCATAGCACACACTAACCTGACTTGGAAATTGGTATTTTTAGTTGTAGAAAAAAGTAGTAGAAGGAGTAGAAATAATTTTCCACACAGCGCTTCACTGTAGGCATCCAACAAACCAATTAGGGAAGCTGTTGTTGAAATTTGAATCCCATCTGTTTGTTGGCTAAAAGCTGGCCCCAACAAAAGAGTTGTCCTAAAACTCCTTCAAGATGGAAATGTTAGTCTGGTAAAAGATGTGGGATGTTTCCAGTTAGCTGTGTGTAAACTTTGGTGTAATTATTCTCAAAGTTGGAAGGTTGTAAAAAGAAAAATATATGGGTGGACCAAGGAAGACACCAAAGTTCAGAATAAAAATGTACAGTAATATGCCTTAAAAATAAAAGATTCAAAATAAAACAAATGAAAAACGAATTGACAGAAACAAGAGTTAATGACTGTGACAGAACTGTAAGAAACTGGTTAAATTAAATAGGATTTACATATGGAAAGGCAAAATTAAAATCAGCATTAATATCGAAACAAAAGAAAACAAGATTGGTGACAGGGGCTAAAGAGAAGCAATCAGAGAGTGTGGAGGATTGGATGAGAGAGATAATCAGTGATGAATCACTAATCTGCATTCAGCAAATAGATAGTGCTGGTGCTGTTCCAATGAAACGTAAACATGACTATCTTAAGAAAACTTTAAAGACGTTTTCCCATCTTGGTATTTCAGCTCTAAGGCCAGCCCATAGCTCCCAATGTGCAGCCCATGTGCTGCACATTGGGTAAAAAGCCACAAATGATGTTAAAGGGACCTGTCAGATTGAAAATGTTATCAGATCTGTTGGCAGCATGTGATAGAACAGGAGGAGCTGAGCAGATTGGTCTATTGTTCTGTGGGGAAAGCTTCAGCAGATTGTGTGTTTCATTTATTGAAATCCGTGCTTATTCTTTGTTAAGGAGTCCAGTAGGTGGTGTTTTCACTGATTTACAGCCTTTCATATATGAGTGTGCCCACACAGATGGATGTCAATCACTGATAACACCACTTACTGGACTGCTTAACCCAGAATAAGCATAGATTTAAATGAATAATAAACTGTTCAGTTCTACTAAATCTTTCCTCAAAGAGCAATATACCAATCCAGCCCTATAACATGCTGTCCGAAGATCTGACAGCTTTTTCAGTATGACAGGTTCCCTTTAATTATTACCTCAATAAGCAATACTCAGGACAACAGAAAACAAGTTTTGTGATGATGAAGTCATTTTTCATAATAATAATGCATCTTTCCTTACAGCAATATGGGCCACATGTATGAAAACTGTCTAGGTCTAAAACTCCCTTTGTTGCCCATAGCAACCAATTAGAGCTCCCCATTTCATATAGTGCTCTGGAAAAATGAGAGGGACACTCTAATTAGTTGCTATGGGCAACAAAGTGCGTTTTAGACCTAGACAGTTTTCATACATATGGCCCTATGTTCCATTTCCCACCCCTATAACTCTTGATTTTTCTGTTTAAAATGCATGTGTAAGTGTGTGTTGCGTTTGTGTGGTGTTTTATTACATTAAAAAACCATGTGATTTGAACAGGAATACTTAAATCACATGGTCTATGAATAATATGATTGTAAAGTGTTGCGGAATATGTTGGCACTATATAAAGATTATTATTATTATGAAATATGCAACAGAAATAAATGCAACTAAAACATGAGTTCCATTTATTATTATTGCCTAAGGGTATGTTCACATGGCATAATTGGGCACGAATTTCGCCGCGTATTTCGGCGCCTGTTGCGCGGCGAGATGCGCGGCGCAATTATGGTAATCCATAGCTCTCATAGAGGACTATGGATTACGCTTCGTCCCCCCACGTGTATTGTACTGTACGCGCCGCAATATGCTGGGTGTTTTGGGAGTCGCGCTGATCAGCGCGACTCCCAAAACACAGAGGGCCGACATGCATTACTCGCGGCAAGTAATCAATTGACAGGTCACTTATCTCCCCGCGCGTACAATACAATCGTATTTAACACGCGGGGGGACGAAGCATATTCCATTGTTCTCTATGAGAGCTATGGATTACCGTAATTGCGCCGTGTATCAAGCGCAATACGGATTAAGCCAAAATACGCGCCGAAATGCACGCCTAATTACGCCGTGTGAACATTCCCTAAAAGTTACATAGTTAAATCTAAGACCTGATTTACATTTGTGTCAGTAGTTTTGGCCTGAGTCTCTATCAGATTCTATAAATTCTGATAGAAAAAGTGATGCGCACCATGGAAGCCTGATGCATCGCACTGTAGTCAATGCGGGGGCAATATTTTACTTTTTTTAAGCTCCAAGGGCAAAAAAGAACAGAAAATCACCAAGTGTGGCCCTCGCCTTTAAAACAAAATACAAAAACCCTTTTAAAAAGTGGCTCATGCATTTTAATAAATTTGGTGTAATCATATTTGTCTAGAATTTTAACAACTCACAATACAAAAAATTTTTTAATTTGGGGAAAAAAAAACACGACCAATAATGGTTATCTTTTTAAATCAATCATTTGATTCCAAATCTTTTTCATTTTTGCTGTACACGCCTTTTTTTTTTAATTTTATAAAGACTTTAACAAGGGTTTATTGAGATGGGCGAATTGATTCTAACAAGGGGGAATTTCTTTAGAATTTCAGGAAACTTCGGTTTTCGAATAAAGTCGAATTTTGGGGTACTTCGCGAAAAAAGTTGCTTTGATTGATAAAAGGGCTGCGAGCACAGGGCTTACATGGGGCAAGCACCTGGGGGGAAAAGGGGGCATAGCCTGCATGACAGTCAGAGATAAAGCCAATCAAGACCGGCGATTCTGTGACGTCACCGCACTATAAAAAGGTGGGGGCGCGCCCCCCCGGGAGCTCATACCGCTCTCAATGTACTGAAAAGGGGGAAAGGTGCCCCCGCGGCTGTTGTTACTGAAGAACATTTTTATACAGCGATTTTTGGGGTGTCTCAGCTTGTCTCCGAACTGTTCTTTTAAACGTTCTTTTTCTGTTTTTGAGGGTATTGGGATCTGAATCCAGTGTGCACCAGTCGCTCATATACATTTTAACTATCTGCTCACAGCACTTTGAATCCAAAGGGGGATCTAAGCCTGTTCCTTTTGTTTTCATTTAAAAAACACTTTTTTAAAATTCAAATCCCAATTCTTTTTGGGGCTGCTAAATTCTTTTGCGCAATTTAAACCAGGGTTAATTAACTTGTTCTTTTGGGGTAAAATAAAAAAACCTCTTTTTCCAGCCAAAAAAAATTTCCCCTGTAGCATAATTCAAAAACCAAAGGGGTTAAATTTAAACAATTTTCTCTTGCTTGTACCGAAACAAACACGCCTTTGTAACACTTAAAAAATTTTTTTTTCGGGTTTAATTTTTTTTGGCGTTCTCCCCCAAAAAAATTTTCTTTTGGGCGCCGCAATTTAAAAAAAATTTCCCCAAAAGGGGTTTTTTTAATTTTTAAACTTTTTTTTCTTGCTGCTGTTGGTGACTAAAAGAAACCGTCCTTTTTCCCACCCGCCCCAAAAAAAAAAGAAAAATTTTGCCTTTTTTAAGCAAAATTTCACCAAAACGGGAAGGGGTTTTTTAAATTTCCAGGGTTTTTCTTTTTTTGGGGGGCTGTTTTTACCCCCTTTTGGTAAAATTTAAAAGGGGAAAAAAATTTTTTTTTTTACCAAAACCCCCCCTTTAAACATTTAAAGCTGTTTTTTTTTGGCTGCTAAATTCTTTTGCCAATTTACACCGGGGGTTAATTAAGCGTTTTCTGTGCGGTGACTAAAAAAACCGTCTTTTTCACCCCCAAAAAAAGGAAAATTTTTTTGTTTTTCCCTTTTTTGCCAAAATAAATTTTCCCCAAAAGGGGGAAGGTTTTTTTAATTTTTAAAATTTTTTTTTTTCTTTTTTTGGTGAAAAAAGCCTTTTTAAAAAATAACCCTGCTTTTGGGGTAAAAATTTTCAGCGCTAAAACCCAAAAACTGGAAAGTTTTTTGGTTTGCTAAATTCTTTCGAAATTTACACCCAAAGGGGTTAACTAATTTTTTTTCTGCTTGTACTAGTAAAAGAAACTTTGTTTTTCCCCTCCACAGAAGAAATTCTGTAGCAAATTCATATCCAATTAATTAACCTTTTTTGGCTTTTAATTCAGTAAAATAACAGTTTTTAAACGGAAAACTACAAGAAAAATTTCCGCCCATTTGTGGAGCCAATTTATAAAGGGGTTCCCAAGCTTCTTAGGGGTTCATTTGGATAAAAATACAAGGGTATTTTTCATATCAATATCTTCATCAAACAGGTCTTACATTTTAAAAAACAAACGATTCAAAAAAGGTGGCGCCCCTTTCACCTGCGAGGGGCAGGGGCCCAAAAAAATTCCAGCGGGCCCGGGTCGCAACAGAAAGGGGGACTCCGCGGGGGGTCACTCGGGGGCCACAACGCCGCTCACTAGCGGCCGTGTGCGACTAGCAACCCAAAGGGGTTTTTGTTTGGGTTGACTAGTCACCACTTCCCCCCCAATAATCTGACAACCCCACCAAGAGTCGGGGATCGTCAGACCCACAACCCTTATTGCAGGGCCCGGGGAGGGGGTCAGGGCCCTCACCTGCCCCCCAACCCCCCTGTCCCACCTTCCCTCACCAAGATCTCTATTCGGGGCTCAGGGGCACTAAAGCGGGGGATGAAAAATTTTGAGGAGGCAGTCAGCAGCATTTGGGCACGAAAAAAATGGGGCCCAACCCTGTTCTTGCAGAAAAGGGGGCGAAAGTATAGATTGGAGAGTGGCCATGGGGGGTCATTTTTTGAGGGGTCACCTCTGCATCCCAAAAGACCGGTGAGAGGAAAACAGGGGACGATGAAACACAAATAATGAGATTACCGACCGCACTTGGACCGGGTGAAGCAAGGCTTCATCATCGTCAGGAGAAGGCGCAGTTTGGGCGTCGGGCAGGGGCGCAGCCAGCAAGTGGGTTGTGTGGCTGTGATCACAGGAGCAGCATGTGAGGTGGGGAGCCAAGCGGCCCAGGGTAAAAAACCCCCTTCGCAGGTCCAAAAAAGAGCGGCACGGGGGCTCACGAGAAAGCGGGGTAAGTCCTCAGTGCGGGAGCTTGGGCTTAAAATCAATACTCGGGGGGTGGCATTTCTTTGCTAAACACCCGGAGGACCGAATAGGGGTTATTAAATCTGAGGCAAAAGTGAACGTACCGGGGAGCAACTTGAAAACCACGGCTCTGCGTCACACATTAGCCATCACCCAGTGGCCTGGAAAAACGTGGCCAATGTGGGGGTCCACCCCGCCCGCCACAGCAACACAGCACAGCGCCCAGTGGCACCATGCAGGGCGCCAGTAAAGGGCTCCACCCCCCTCTGCAAAGGGGAATTTTCTCTTTGCCATCACTCCCGGGCCCCCCAAATGCTCCGCTCCCGCTACTCAAAGGGCGCCAGCTCTTTCAGCGAGCGTTTGCAAAGAAACAAAGATTTCGTCCCCACAAGGTGCCACGACCGTGTTTCCCTTCCAATTTTTGGTACTGCAGTCCCCTTTTTTCCAAATGTGGACCTGCATCATTCGAGAATAAGGGGCCTTGCCGACCCAAAGAGGGAGTTCCAACCGTCATTTATTTTCCAAAAGGCAGTACCACAACTTCATAAATATGTAAACAAAAGGGGCCATCCTTACTTACATTTGTTCCCAAGGGCACGGCAGCGCGGAATCGGGAGCTTAACTAGGGTCGGGGCCGTACATGTCCTTACGCCCCATTGGGTAAATTGGGGCTTCCTCCCCAGGCACACCAGCAACGGGGACGGGAAAAAGCCACTTTCTCCCCACGTTTCAAACTGCGGCCCCTTTGGCCCCCAATGTCCGCCTCCTCCCCTCCACCATCCCCAAACCATCTAGCCTCCACAAGTACTGTTTTCCATCAACCCACATTGTAGGGCACAGCGGGTCACCAGTTCTACACCTGCTTCCTCGAGAACGAAGTCATACAGGGGAGAACTGCCCCGCGTCATGCACAAAAATCGATTGGGCTTTTTCCCCCCAACTAAAATCGGGAACCTCGGAAGGACAAAGGGTAACATGGGGTTCCACGCTGCACCAGAGGGATGGTCCATGCTCCCTGCTGCGCATGTTCAAACGGTTGTGAAAAAAGGTTTTCCTTAAATTTCCACCGATCTTCAGAAGATTTTGAAAAAGGCCGGAAACGTGCATGCACTTCATCCCATTCCACAAACCAGGGAAAACCCCTCCTCGAGTTGCACAGCGAACGGCCTCCCCCCAACAACTCTGATATCTTTTCCACCCTTTTTAATTCCAGCCTGCACATGTTGGACCGACTGTATGAACAGAAAAAGGGCCCTTTTAAAGATTTTTGATATCCACGCAGAGTACCCCCTGGTAACTTTATTCAGCCAGTGGGGAGCTCATGCGGACCCTCCGTTTGTTGAGGCCATTCGAGGGGCCACGTTATTTTTTCATCCCAGACCGGAAAAATAATGTCATTTCCCTGCTTCAAGTCCGGAACAATCTGAAAAAACTGTCTGGGGGGGACTGGAGACTGGCGACTACACTCGCCCAGATGAGTCCGGTGGGGACTGAAATGGAGAGGAGGACATGGAGCAGAAGCATTTTTCTAAAATATGGATTTTCTACCCGGGGACAAGGAGAGGACCAGGACGCTGGAGGAGGGGAATTGGGGATGAGGGAAAAAAGCAGATGGCCCCCCAAACACCTGGGATAAAAACAGTGGAGATGGGGGGCAGGGGAGCCCCTCCCCCAGGCCACTTTTTGCGTGGTCCCACAAAGCTGATTTCCTGGCTAGTGACAGCCGAATAGTCAGCATCCGGCAGAGGGATTACTTCTGGCTCTCCACCCTATGGAACCCCCCCGCTACCGTCCAAAATGGGGGCCTTTTTTCCCCCGCTGCTGAAAAGGGGGACAAAACAATACTAAAGGGGAAACCCCGTAGTCAGTTGGCCGCTGCCTATGTGCGGCATCGTCCCTCCTTGACAGTCTGACCGGGGGTTCTTCAGCCTCACTACTGCGCGGCTGCTGGGGGGAAGGGGGGGGGGTAGAGCATACCACCCATTCCCCGCAACCTAAGTCAAGTCCCTGTAGCACTTCCCCTTTACCCCCTATGAGGGGGGCATCGCCAGCACACAGCAGCCGCAGGACCCCGGGGCGTCCCGAACCAACAGGTGGTGCCCCCTTGGCAGCCTCGGCCCCCATTTTGAAATCCCTGGACACTGGGGAGCCAAACTGGATGTTGGCCCAACTTCCGATTTGCAATGGAGAAGCTTCCCCCCCGGCCAGTAGTGTGGCATCAAGCGGGTTCAGTGCGGCGGGACCATCGTACCCCAAAGAACCCCTTGTCCAGGAAATTGTAAAATGACCTTGTCCCAAAGAATCGGCGTGGATCGCCCGGTTTCCACACACCAATGCCCCTTTAACGTCAGACTACATCACCATGAAAACCTCCCCAAACTTAAAATGAGTCCCGGGTTTTAAACAAACCCGCCCCACCCTATTCTGTCCCCCCCCCCCCCTATCCACCATCTGCTACAATTTTCTCCATCTTCACCAACCATCTTTACCAGGACTGTATTGCCACCCACCTCCACACTTGTTCATTGGCCCCTCATGACCTATGCTGCTGCTGCTGTTTCTGGTGCCGTGACATCCACACGGTTTTATTGGCCACTCTTGGCCAACTCCAGTTTTGCCCCCTCCAGAATGTCATTTTGCCACTCCACCTCGCTGCTCTGTGGCTGCTGCCGTGACCCCCACTGTGTCACTGTGCCACTCTGTCCTCTCCCGTTTTTTGCCACCCCAAATTTTTGCCCCTCCTTTTCCCTCAGCTGCGGGTGCCGTGCCCCCACACTGTTCATTTGCCACCCCCGACCTATCTGTTGCTCCTGCCCCCGCACCTCCACTCCTGTCATTGCCACCTGTCCACCCTGTTTTACCACCTCCCGAATGTCATTGGCCACCTCTGACCCCATCTGCGCGGGCCCTGCCTCCCAAAAATTGTCTTGGCCCTCCCCGACCTCATGCTGTTTTCTCCTCCGCCGTCACCTCCACTCTTTGGGCATTGGCCAAACCTGTGGCCCTTCTCCGTTTTAGCCCCCTCCAAAGTCATTGGCCACCTCTACCTCATCTGCTCGGCCGTGACCTCCAACTGTGCATTGTGCCACTCTGTGGCCTACTCCTGTTTTTGCCCCCTCCAGAAAAATCTTGGGGCATGCCCGACCTCATACTGCTGCTTCCGTTCCCTCCAACTGTGTCATTTTGCAAAGCCCGACCCATGCTGCTGCTGCCTGCCCTCCACCGTGTCATTTTGCACTTTTTGGCCCATACTTTTTTTCCACCTCCCAAAAGTCATTGTGCCACTGTCTGACCTCATGTGCTGCTGGCCCCCTGACCTCCACACTGTCTTGTGCCACTCTGGGCCTACTCCTGTTTTGCCACCTCCAAAATTCATTGTCCCCCCCTGATCTCATGCTGCTGCGCCGTCCCCCCACACTGTTCATTTTGCATTTGTGGGCCTACTACTGTTTTTTTTCCACCTCCAAAAGTCATTGGTGCCCTGTCTGACCTCATGCTGCTGCTGCTGTGACTCCACACTTTATTTTGCCACTCGTGGCCTACTACTGTTTTGCCACCCCAAATGTCAAGTGCCACTGTCTGACCTCATGCTGCTCTGTGGCTGCTGCCGTAACCTCCCACGTGTCATTGTGCCCACTCGTGGGCCTACTCCTGTTTTTTTCCACCCTCCAAAATTCATTTTGGGCCCTCTCTGACATCATGCTGCTGCGCCCCCCGTCACCTCCACACCTTCACAAGGGTTTCCCCACCGACCTCAGCTTGTTTTTTTTTTTTTTCCCCTTTTGCTGGCATACTTTATCAGGGTACATTCCTCTTGAGTTTTTGGGCAGTTTTGCCCCCCTTAAGTCCCCGGGAATTTTAAAAGTGGACATTTTAAGATGGCGGCATTATTGCGTGTCATACTAAAACACAACATTGTAGAAGCCCAACCAAACTCCCTCTGCATATTTAAGCATTGCAAAACGTTTTACGCACCCTCAGGCTCTGTGCAGCCTGGAAAAAAGCTGTTTTTTAAAGCGATTTTTGTCCCCAAAATAATTCGGACCGAAATTTTTTTTTTTTGTCGGGAAATTTTGGGGAAGTGACCCCCAACCGAATTTTTGAGAAAAATTTGCCCAACCCCTAGGTTTTTTATCCATTTTTGCCAACTTTTTTGGAAGTGGCCATTTAGGGGGCATTTTTTTATTGGGAGTTGCCACCCTTTATGGTTTGAGTAGGGCCCCCGCCCCTGTTTTTACATGAAAAGCTCTCCCACTGCACCAAGCTACACACCCCCCGGGAAAAATTCTGTTTTTAACAGCTTTGGGGGAAAGCTGATTTTGGGAAAATGGTTTTCCTTCAGCTTTACGGATGTTGGATCTCCTAACCCATCCAACTGAGTAAGAAACACCCTTAATCAGCTTCAGAGCCAAGCTAAAAAGTGTAAACCCTATGCACCAAGTTTTATGTCAGAGCAGCATCTCATGATGCCCTTTTCCCTGGTACCACCATATTTAAAAGAGCAAACCCCCCAAATCAGTAAAAAAAAAATACTCAAAATGTTAAAATGGGGATAAAAAATGGGCCCTATTGCTTTAGGCCAGGGGGTCAAAAAGCGGGGCCCTTTCCCGCTGTTGGGGGAAATACAACTCCCCCTCCCGCATTTTTATTTCCCCTTTTAACATTTGGGGATGATGGGGGTTGTAAATTTTCCCCAAAAGCTGGCCCCAGGTTTTTTACACCTCCCGCCCTTTTGGCTACAAAACCCAAACCAAAAAATTGTCAACTTGTGACCTATTTTTTGGCCCCTTTTTCCCGCCATTTATGCCTGACTAGTGCATATGGCCCCGCCCAACCCTTTTTGGGGCGGGGTTTCGGCCCCAGTTTTTTCCCTGGCTTTGTAAAATTTTTTTGGGGGGAAAATGGTCCAAAACCTCAAAATTTAAAAAATCTTCCCAAAAAAGGGACTTTTTTAGGCGAGGTTTTTTTGCTGTTTTTTTGGGGGGGTTAAAAATCAGCGTTCCCAAAAAAAGGGCCCGTGAACATACCCCAATAAATTTCCCTTTAGTGTTTTTCTAGAACTACCAGTAAATTGATATTTGGGGGTTACAAAAAAAAATAAACCCGGGAAATTGGGGCCCCTGGCAGTAAAAAACCCTCTCCTTTCCGGTGGTTTTTTCCCCGGGGGGTGGCAAAACCCCCACCATAGCAGGAGACCCCCCAAAATCTTTAGGGCCAGGGGGAATCCCCCTTTTTAGGGGTCTCCCGACAGTCAAGGAAGTTTGGGGAAGTATGGTAAAAATCTTTTGCATTAACAAGCCCCCTAAAAAATGTTTGGGTTTAAAGTCAAGTCCTATCTAATCCTAAAAATAAAAAGGGTAAACAAAAGACCCACATATGTTTGAATAGTTTTTTAAGAAACCCGAAAATAAATAGTTTTTTAGAGATTTTTAAATTTTAAATTTTGCCTTGCGTTTGAAAGAAGCACTAGGGGGCAAACACGCTGTACATTCCCGCCCGAAGTCCCCTGCATGGGGAAAGGGCTCCAAATTTTCCCTTTTTTTTTAAAATTTTTTTTTTTGGTTTTTTCCCTTCCCGGCCAAAAAACTCACCATGTTTCCCCCAAATGACATTTCCCCTTCTCTGGGAAAAAGGAAAGATGAGATTGGGGGGAAAATGGAGTAAGTGAAAGGGTTGGCCCGCCCAGTTTTTTTTATAAGATTTTTAAAACAAAACCGTTTTTCTGAAAACAAGCGTAATTTTCTGCTTTTAAAGTTTTCCCGAAAAACCCTTTTTCAGACCTTTTCTTCAATGATCCCACGCTGTAAGTTCATGAATTTTTCCATTGTAGCCCAAAAAAACTTTTTGTAAAAGCCCTTTAGTTCCGTATTTGTGGGGCCCCCTAAAATGAAATTTTGGGATCAATGTCTTAGAGGGAAATTCAAAAACTGAAAGGTTTTTATGATGCCAAAACTTTATGTGAAGATTTGGTAAAAGGGGGTTTTTTCTTTTTCAAAAAAAAAGGTTTCATGAAAAGGGGCCGGTATGAAAACTCAGTTCATACCCTTTTTTTTTTACCCAACAATAAAACGATACAAGCCCAAAATTTACGGGGCTTAATATCCACCCGAAAAACCTTCCCTTTCTAAATTTGCCCACAAAACCCTTTGAGTAACTATGCGGGAATTTTTTAGCTATTTGTTGTTTATCGGTCCAGATTTCAAAAGGGCCACCTTTTATGGAAAAAAAGGTTTGGTTTTAAGACTTTCTTTGTTTTTCCCCCCTAGCAACCCAAACGAGCTCCCCTTTTCCCTTTCATATAGTTCTCCCGAAAAAAAAAAAAGGAAACTCAATTGGGGGTTTCTATGGGCCTTTAATGAAAGTTTTTTTTACAAATTAAAATGCCCAAAAAATTTAGTACAAAATTAAATTTCAAATTTTTAGCTTTGTGTTGAGGTGACAGTCAATTTTAAAAAATTTTTTTACCTTAAAATTTGGGGGGTTGCCCCAGCAAAATGGGGGATTTTTTTTTGGTTTTTTTTTTGCATGTCAAAATCAGTTAAAATAGTAAACCCCTGGCATTTTCGGGTTTTTTTTTTTTGTTTTTTGGGAAAAAGTGTTTTTTAGTTGGTTCTTTTCATTAAAAATTCTTATGGCAGAAAAATTGGGTCAATTTTTGTTTAATTTTTAAATGCAGAATCTTGCACTGTGTCCATGTACCTTTCCCACATAACCATGACCCATCTCCTGCGAGGCCATGCCCTTTTTCCCGGTCGTTTGCAAAGACTCACTAAAGCATATAATAAATCTGTTTGCAACATAATAAGCAAAAAAAATTCCCCACCAAAATACCAAAAAGTAAATATTTTTTAAACCAAAAATTTTTTACCCTTAAATTTAATGTGGTTTAAAAGGATTTAGAGGAAGCAAAAAATTTAAAACTACTTAACAGGAAGGGGCCTTAAAAAAAAATTCCCAAAAAAAAAATAAAATATTAAAAATGAATAAAAAACAGCAAAGCGGAGGGAAAAAGAAAGGGCATATTGCCAAAAAGAGGGTTTTAAAAATAACCCCCTTAAATATATATATATTTTTTTTTAACTTTTTTTTTTAATTTTTTAAAAAATTTTTTTTAGACAAGCTTTCAAAGTCACGGGGTCGTTAAACATCGGGGGCATGAGCAGAAAAATTTGGGAAAATATGGCTAAAAACATGACTTGGAAGGGGATCACAGGTAAAAGAGATCAACAAAGGGGGTTTTGGTAAGTCATAAATTGAAAACATTTAAATAGGGTTTTTGCCGGGGGATTTCAATCTGGAAAAAGGGGCAGATCCCAAAGGTTTCCCGGGCCCCGGTTTCTCAGCAAACGGTTCACAACCCCTTTGTAAGAAAGGGTTTAAAAACCCGGCGTGACAACAACAGACTAACAAAATAGAACACAAAGGGTATAGGGTTTATAACTAATTGTTTTATCTAGTGTAACGTGCCTTTTTCTCTTCCCCCCCCCAAAAAATTTTACTCAAGTTTTGGGGGAACCCCCCGGGCCTTTTTCCCAAATTTTACCTTGTCATGGTATGAGGGGGGAACCGGGGGGGGAAAAAACAGTGTTTTGGGGCCCTTAAAAAAGTATTTTTGGGGGCCCTGGGGGGAAGCCCAGCTTTTCTTTAAGGATTGTTCAGTCCCAAAAAACCTGGGAGTGACCCAAGGTGCCGCCAAGTTTTCCTGTTTACAATACCCCCTGTTGGAACTGAAACGTTTGCATCAAGGGCCCCCGAATTCTCTGTCGGAAAGATGGACTCAATAAATGTGCGCCACCCCCCTTAAAAGGGGAAACTTGGTGTGGGGTTTCCTCCCCTTTTGCCTCTCTGTTCCAATTTTTTCAGTTTATGAGATATTTTTTCAACTGTCCCCCCCCACTTGTGAAAGAGGGGAAGAATGGTTTAAGCCCGGCCTGAAACAAACATCTTTTTGCAACCAAAAAGGGCTTTGTGGACTATCCTGGGGGGGTTTGGGGTTTTTGTAAACCCCTTTCCCTCCTTGGGCCCTCTTTTTGGGAAGGGCATACCCGTTTCCGGGGGGCCTTTTGGGCAAAAAGGGAAAAACAGAAATTAAGGTGTTTTCAAGTGATAGGCAAAGTGTTTGGGTTAAAATAGGCAATTATATTTCCCCAGAAAGCCCTTTTACCTGAACACTTCCCCCGATCCCCTGCCTAAGTCAGTCCCTTGGGAAAGACCCACATTTAGGGCAGTGTTGTTTCCCATCTGGAAATTTTGGGAGGGGGGGAGATTAAAGGGATATATGGCATTGTGAATAACTTTAGAAAAGGGGTTCCCCCCACTTTCCCAGACAATTGGGGTCGCGGACGGCCCTTTTAGACCAGCCCGAATCTTGGGCTGAGGGTTAGATCATCCTGTAAGGGATCGTTTCCAAAAGTGAAAAGCGTGGGGAAACGGTTTCACCCAAGGGAAAAAGGGCCTCAGAGCCCCCGTAAAGACCAGATAAGGCCCGCAAGTATTCCTGTTGGCCTCTAAAAAAAGAGTCAAAAGTATTTGGGAAAAATTCCTTAGAAATACCCTCAGTCTGCTAGAACAGGGAAAAAATGTAACTGAAGGGGAAAGGGAAAAGGTGTGATCCCCCGGGAGAGGGAAAATTTTAAAACGAGTAATCCCAGTAGGGTAAACCCCCTTTCCCCCTTCTTTATGCAAAGATTTGGGCAAATGGGGTTTTAGTCCCCCCCCCTCCATCTTCGGAACATAGGGGGTTAAACCGGGCCCCCCGGGAAAATCCCGGGTTTTTCCCACATAGGTAAATGCTTCGCCTAGTGCAAGATAGAACCCTAGTTTTTTGGGGGGATTTATCCTTCCCGGTTTAGGGAAAGGTTTTCCCCCGGGGAAAAAAGGATGATTTGAAATATGGGGAGGGGAGGGATGGAGGGCTTAGTATGGAAGGAAAAGGCCCGCGGGTTTTCCCGGGTAACATCCCCTCCCCCTCCAGGTCCCAAATTTGAAAAGCGGCTCCAAAAAACCCTGTCCAGTTTTACCCCATGTCTACCCAAGCCGGCCCCAAAATTTTTTTAGCCCCCCCAAAGTCTGGGAGGTTAAATCCCCCTTTTAAGGGGGCCCGCATTAGTTTTTTGTAACGCGGAAAACGGGCTTCCCCGTCTCTCCAAATTAAAATGGGGAAAAAGCGGGGTTAAATTTTGTCATTTCGGAGTGTCCCCCTAAGGGGAAAGGGGATATTTTGTAAAAGGGTAGAAACTTCGGGGAAAATTATAAATTTTTATAGCGGGGACATTTTCCCCGCGAAAGGGAGGGGCAAGTGTTTTTTCCCCCGGTTTTTTTCCCGGTAAAATTTTCTCAAAAGGGAGGGGGGAAAAAAAGTTTGTATATGGAAACGGGGGTCCCCGGCCCATCTTGATCCACAAATAGGTAATATAGTTTTTCAGCCCTTTGGCCCTTTTCTACGCCAAGATCAGAAATTATTCCGTCTTTGGATGCCCCGTCCGACTTCCAGCCCAAATTTACTTTAGAGGGGTTTTACCCCTGTAGCCCAAAAGTGGGGGCCAAAAAAAAGGTGAGAAACGTCAAAAACTTGAGATAGGTGTTTTTTGGGGGGTCCGACATGAACCGAATCAAGTCATTGCGAACGGGCCCTTTTTCCCCCTCCCTACCACCCAAATTTTTTATGCCCCAAAAAGGTAAAAATCCTCCCCCAAAATCTCGCAAAAAGGGTCTAAAGGCAAGGTCGAAGAGGAGGGGTGACAAGGGACATCCCCGCCTAGTTCCCATTTTTGGGGTTGTACGGGGGGGTAAGAAAGGCCCCGGGGTGTGTACATGAGCAAACCAAAGGGGGGGTTCCCCCCTGTATAAGGCCGGGCAAAAAAAGGGAGAAAAGGGGCCCGAGATCCCCAAACCCGATCCAGAACCAAACCAGAAACCAATCCCCGCAACATTGTCAAAGGCCTTTTCCGCATCGATGGCCCCGAGAACTGGATCTTGCCGGGAATGGGCTGGCGCCCCCAAATCTTTCTAGTTTCGAAAAGCCTTTCTAAATTTCCCCCTGCCGCCCTGCCCTTTATATAACCTCTCCCGCCCGGGGGCCAATCCCGTTTAAAGGCATGGGGCCCCTTGCTAAAGGATCCGGGCCCTTATCTTAGACAAAGATTTTCTTTAGATCAATAACGAGATGGGCCCGTATGAGGGAGGGAAAGGGGGGGTCCTTCCTCTTTCCCAGATAACCTTGATAAATTCTGTTCCTTGTTCAGGGGGGTTTTTGTGGCCACCTTGGGAAAATGGAATTATAATATTGAGTGAGGGGTGGGAAGGGCACTTGCTCCATTAAAATGTGATTTAAAATTGCCGGGGAACCCCCCAGGACCCGGGGGCCTTTCCCCCCTTCAGGGGGCGAATGGCAGATTTGACCCCAAAACCCCAAATATTTCTTGGTTTTGTTCCTCCCTTAGGATTTGACCCGTTTGAGGCAAAATTTATTTTAGAGAGATACTTTAAAACTATCCCTTCCTCATGCCATACTCCTCTTTCCGGGATAGGTCAGCGTAGAAGTGTCGAAAGCGCGTCATTTTTCAGGGCGGGGGATCTGAGGTAGTGTTCCCCCGGGGGTTTCAAGGGTGGAAGTGATGTGGGAGGGTTTAAAATTTTCCCCCAATGAGCCTGGAGAGGAGTCACCCGCCCTTGTTCCCGTGGGCTAAAGAGAGAGGATTGCAAAAAGGGTCATGAACCTCCTCCCTGCGGTTGCCCCCGAGTTCAAATTCTGTTTTGCCCCCTCCCTCCATGCACCCCCATCCCTGTTGGGGTAGTCAAAACTGAAATTCCCCGTAGGCCTCTTCCCCTCTCTGAGGATTCCGCAAAAAGGAAATCCGCTAGTTTACGTTTTATACACAAAGTATACGCTTTTGATCCTGCTTCTAAGGGAAAAGCCTTTGGGGGGGGTCTGTATAAAGGAGGGGGTCCGAGGTATTTGGGGTCATTGTTTGAGGCGAACTCCATCCACCATCCCCTAACCTGTCCCGCAAAAAGATCTGTTTTGGGTAAATAAGAGGGAAATTTCCGATAAATTTCCCATCCTTTTGGGAACCCTTTCGGCTATAAACTAGGGGAGATTTTGGCGAAGGGGGTTTGGAAAATGGGCCAAAACTTTTTTATGTGGTTGGGTTTCTCTAAATCTACCCCAAAAAAGACCCTCAGAAGACCAACAAAATAGTCCAGACGGGGGCCCCGGACTTTTTGGAAAATGGGGGAAAAAAAAGTAAATCTTGCCATTTGGGGTTGGGCCCCCCCTCCCAAAATAGGGAAGCCTGTTTGCCTCCCAACCAAAAGCCTCAATACTTCCCCTTTCATGCCTGGGGGCTACGCCCGGGCCCCAGAGGGGAAACCCGTCTCCTTCCTCCAAATGTCCCAGCCCCTGAGGGTTTTAGTCCCCCCCTAGAATCTGGGGAAAAAGGGTTTTGATCTCCCAGGATTTATCTCTTCAGTTTTCCGGGAAAAAGGGGGGGTTTGGCCATTAGGTTTCCCTAGGCGTTGAAGAGGGCTAAGGCTTCCCCCCCCAATTTTAAAAGTCAGATGGGGGAATCCTCCATTTTTCCCCGTCATGTTTGTGGGGGGATCAGTTCGTGGGGAAAAATTTTTGTGGTTTAAAATGTGACAACCCCCCCTCTTTCCTGAAAAATGAAAGGGAACCAAAGGCAATTTCCTTTATGCCAGGGGCTTTACAAGTGGGGTTTTTCTGGATGAAGCGAATTCCGAGATTAAGGAGGGGGGGGGTATCCGCTCGGTTTAGTGTTTAAAACATGTATTTTGGGGGTTGGGGAAAAAGGCCCCCAATACGGTTTTTAAAGGGCCCGACGTTTTTAAAAGAAGAGATACATAGAACATCTGAAACAACACGAAATTTCAAACATTAACATTCCTAAAACGGAAAGGGGGTAGCCGGGCCCTAACCTTCCATTGCGTTGAAGTGGGCCTCCTTTTTTCTACCAGCGGAGGCTGTCCCACATAATTTCAAAACCCCCCCAAAAACCCCCCCCCAAGTGAAAAAAGGGTGGCTAACTCCCCCCCACAGTAGAGCCCCTGTAACAAAAAGCAAACCCCGGGGGGGGTGTAGTGAAGCTTTGGGTGAGCTTAATCAGGGGTTTCCCCGGGCCCTAGAAAAATTAAGGAGAAAAACTCAAGAGAAAATCCGGGTTTTGGACCAGATTGGGAGGTAAGAAGGAGGAAGGGGAAAGGCCCCCAAATCAGGGGCCCCGTCCAAGTCCAGGTTAAGGTTTTCCTCTTAGGTGGAGATTTTTCCTTGGGGTTAAAGCGGCGGGGAAGGCAGAGTCCCGGTGTTTTCTCTGAGCCCCTTTTCCTGTGGTTGCCCGATGACGGTCCAGGTTTAGTCCCAAGGGAAAAAAAAGTGGGGGTTTTCGCCGAAATCCCCCCTTGCAGTACTTCCCCTAAGCGCAGCTTTCCCCTTTTTAGCAGGGTCAGTGAAGAACTTCGGGGGTCCCTTGGGGGCCAACACCTTCAAAAGTCCCGGGATATAAAATCGGGAACCCGTATTTTCCGGGCGGAAAAAGAGCTGTGCAGTTTTCCCCCCAAAAGCCCCTGGGGTTTTCTGGGAGCCCCTCCCAAGGAAATTTTTCAAGAGGAGCCCCCTTAGTCCCCCCTCGAAATTGTGGAGTTCCCAAATTTTTGCGGTACGCCCTAAGCACCGTTCTTGCCGAAAAAAAGTCCAAAAATTTTTCATGAAAAACCGTACGTTTTCGTGGTTCTGGAGGGGAGCCCCCGGGGTTTTGGGGGGTGACTGTGAGGGAACATTCTCGGGGGCCTAGGGGCGGTGGGGCCCTCTCAATGCGAAAAGCTATGACGCAACGCCTGGGCCCCGGGGGCAGTTCTTTTTGGGCATGGGGGCTTGTAACCCCTTTTTTTTAAAAGGTTTTCGGGGAGACCCACCATCCTCGGGTTTGCTCCTTTTGGGGGGGGGTTTTTTCAAAGGGGTCCTCTTTTGCGCTTTGCTGTACAATCTGAGCTTTGGGCGCCCCCAGTTTTAGCTTTGCGCTCAGCGAAATGTTATCTGTTCCAGGTCTTTAAACCCCTTTAAAAACTCTAAGTTTTCTTTCCACCCTGGAAAGTGTGACTGTGGGTCATTTTGTAGCTTGGCCAGTGAACCCTTTGGCCCCCTTTTGCTTCCAGGGCAGCTTGCAGGTCAGGAGCAATCTGCCTACCCACCTCAGTGGCCCAGCTTTTTAAATAATCAATGCCCGGGAAAGGTTTGGGGTTGCTTTGTAGGGGCTAATTTCTGAGCAACCTGGGGGCTATCGGGAGTAAGGGGAGTCTCTGGCCCCCAAAGGGGAATTCTCCTATACTGGACCCGGGTTTTCCCCTTTGCGGTGTCCCGTAGGGGCTTGGGGGGGCTGAGGCTGGGGGCCCGGCCCCCATTTTGGATGCAGAGTGCGGCGGGCCCTCGTGCTGCCCCTGCCCTTCGGGGTTTGGCTGCGCGGGGACGTATCGGTCCATCCGCAGGGGCTAGGGGGCCGGGTCAGGGGGCGATTTCCCGGGCGGTGTCGGGGGGGGGGGGGTCAGCGTTTCTAATCGCAGTAGTGGGGGCGGGTCGGGTTGGCGGGGGGCCGGGAGGAGACGGTGTCCTACTTTTCTCCCGCTTCAGCGCCCGGAACCAGAAGCCCCGCCAAAATATTTTTAATTTACATAAATAGTAAAAATTTAAAAACTAAAAAAAATTTTTGGCCCTTTTGGGAAAATTTAGAAAGGGAAAGTATTGTGAGGGGGGATGAAAGAAAGGGCAAAACCAAATTTATTTTTTCTCCACCGTGTTAACCATTTTTAAAATTACATTTTTGTTTATGGGCAGAGGGTTGGGGTTAAATTTTCACCTAAAAATGTTTCTTTTTCAAACCCAAAAGAGGAAGTGCATATTGCCTTAAAAAATAGGAAACTTACCGTCCCTTTGAGGGTTTAAACCCCCCGTGTCCAAAGGGAATTTAAGTAATGTTATAGGCCCCTATTTTTTTAAAATTTATTTAAAATGGATGTATCCCTAACGGGGTATGTCCCAAAAAATTTGGGGCACATAGCAAATGTGGTACCAAAAATTAAAAAATGGGGGTCACAAAGTGATCCTGGAAACATGGGGCCGGGTAATTTTTTAACCTCTGTTGTAGGAAAAAGTTTAAAGGTTTTTAAAAGGAGATCCCTACCCGGGGAGTTTTCTAACTAAAAAAAAAATGTATAATGCCGTTTTTGGGTGTGTTTTGAAAAGATTGTTTCAGGGTTCAAACTAAATCTCATCAGCTTCTATGAGGTTAATTCCCAGAATGGATCGGGGGGACGTACTTTGGGTGTCATATATTTGTTTTTTTTTAAAACCTTTGATACGGGTTTCCACATAAAAAGGGTGATAAAAAAAAATGAAATGCTTGAAATGGAGGAAAATGTTTGCAAGTGGGTAATTTAATGTCTCAGTGATAGAAAAAAAAGGCTGGTTTAATGGTACCTACTTTGGGCTGGGGTTTCCCCGTTTTCCCAAAATTGGGGGGTTCCCCCCCAAGGGGCAGTTATCTCTTTAAAAAATTTTTTGGAAACCTTTTCAAAATAGATTGCCCCAGAAAACTTTTTAAATCTTTTCAGATGAGCTAAGCTTTTATCAACCCCAAGTAATCAACACAGTAGAGATAATGTGTTAAAAAAAAAAGGGGGTCTGGATAAGTTGGAGTCCCCGAGGGGGAAGTGGGGGGAAAGGGTTTTCCCCCAGATTTAAAAGGCAAAGGGTTTTTGCTAAAGGGAAAAAAAATCCATTCCCTGATTACATGTTAAACGGGGAATAAGACTGGGAAAAAGTGACAGGGGGAAGGACTTTGGGAATTTTTAGTAAGAATAAAATTTAATTTTAAACAGCCCCGTTTTCCCGGAGGGAGCTGGGCCCAAGGGGAAAAAGGGCATGGGGGGGGGGGGGGGGGGGGGGGGGGTTGTATTAAAAAGGGGGGATAGATGCAACCGATGAGAACTATTCTACCATTATCAAAGTCATTGGGGCAGAACCCACCCCGTGGAATATTGTGGGGACCCGGGCTTGGGGACCTTGCACAGGGAAAAACATTGCAAGCTTGAAAAAGGGTTTAACCGGGGGGTGGGAACAAAAATAAATTTAAAAAGGGCTGGGGGGATGGCAATACCCCCAAAAAATTATCAAGATTAGGGTTAATTTTTGTTTAGGGGAAAATACGGGCATGGATTTGGGGGGTCGGGAAAAGGGAAATTTTTTCCCCAAAATTAGGGGCACTTGGGGTTCTACCCCATGGGGGTTTTTTCCTTCAAAACTCTTTAAAAACTAAAAGAAAAGCACAATAGGGGCCCAACTGGGAAAAGGACCCTCTGTCTTTTTTTGACCCCCACAAAACTTGTAAATAATTTTTTTAAAATAAAAAAATAAAGCCCCAAAGAAGCTTCAAAAAAAGCCCTGAAGATAAAAGGGGTGTAGTTTTATTGGGTTTTTTTTTAGCCAAAAAAATTTTAAATTTTTTGGCCAGGAGTTTATCAATAGGAAAAGGGAAAGATCATGGAGCTACTGCCATGCTTTGATATGAACAGCAATAAATATTCAGCTCCTGAACTGATATTTATAAAACCCAAAATCACCCGGAAAACGTCAGATCAGGCCCCAGGGGTACTGTAAAATCCCGAAAATTTTTTCAAAAAAAATTCTAAAAATTTAAAAATTTTGGAGTTTTAAGGGGGGATCCCTTTCATCGACTTGGGAAATGAGTGATACCCAAATAATAACACTAACAAAAAACAAACATTTAAACCTCAAAAGTTTGTGCCAAAAAATTCATTGGGGGGTTATTTGGGGAGTTTGCAAAATTTGCATGGGAAAAACATACTTTTAGTTTTCCCCACAAAAAACATTGTATATTTTTTACAATTAAAAAAAAATTTAAAAAGAAAAAATTTAAAAAAAGAATATTGAGAATTTAATTTATCGGTGGGTCATTGGTTTTCTTTTAAAATTTTTTTTTGTTTTGGGAAAAACCCATAAACCCCGTCTAACAAGGAAAGTGGCAGGGTCATTTTCTGATAATGGTACTAATCCAATCTTGTCAGTCCTGTCTGGCAGCAGTGTGGGAGTAATAGAAAACTGAATTGTGGCACAAAGCAGGCTTAACATCGGTTAGGAGGTTCAAATAAAGGGGTGAGCAAAAGTCCCAAAACCCTTTAAACAATGCATGTGTGTTTTCCCCGGTGTTAGAGGAGGGAAATTTCCCGTAAGGGGGTATTCTGGGAAAACACATACCCCCGTTTTCTGGAAACTAAAATGGCGCTCGCATTCAGGGTTTTCCCTATCATGTTGTTCCAAAATTACACATGTGCATGTATTAAACTGTATTGAATAAAGTAGTTTTCATAGGGAGACATGCCTGCGGTTTCTGTGCCTAGAAGGGCACCTATGCTACAACGTTTTTCAATATCTACCAAGACCAAACCCAAAATCCAAATAAATATACTAATAAGATTCATCATCCTTTTTTTAGGTTACATTTAAATGGGGTGGAGTTGCTGCAGATTTTGTTGCAGTTTTTTTTCAAAAATTTACTAGAAAACCTTATCTGCAGAGATAAGTGCAGTTTTTTGTCTTCTTCCATTGAAGACAATGTAAATAGATCACAATGATGTGAACATACTCTTAAAGAAATTACTACCTGAAAAACACACTTACCTTTAGGGTACGTTTGCATGGCAGGGACCACATACCAGTCGGAAACACCGACCGGTATTTGGTCTTTTTTTGGCACGCAGGGGACGGCTTTTGTCAGCGGTTTGCGGATTTAAGCCCTCCCACTTCACACCACATGTTCTAGTTCTGCCCGAGAACTGGACGAAAGAATGAACACGTTCGGACCACCCGTAGTGTCAAAAACCATCCAGCGGAAAATCTGTGCAGTGGGGACTGCTGCATGGATTTTCCATTAAAGTCAATGTAAAAGGTTACAGTCACTTTACAGACAGCTTGTAAATATGAAAACCGTCTGTAAAATTGACTGTAAACCTGTGCCGTGTGGACAAGCCCTTAGAGCACTTTAAAAAGTCACTTTGCCCTTAGCAAATTATAATCGACAAAAGAAAACACTGCCACCTAAAGACACCTAAGTTTGTAGGAGATTTGAGATGCAGTCATGTAAAGTATAAATATTGTGCCTCTATCAAACATAAGGCAGTAACACCACGGACCACATTTTACTTTATGAAAGCACATTATCTATCTTTTAGAATGCAATCTACCAACAAAAGCCCAATGTTACAAAGTGATACCTTAAACACTGTCTTTAAATATCTAGCTACTATATGTAATAATTTTGCCAGTTCCATAGTTACAATTATCAAACAGATAACCATCTAGGTTTCTGATCATTTCAAAACCTTCTGTAGATGTGAAATGTACTGGATCTTTAAATACTTTATTTTGTAAAGAAATGAGTACCCAAAATCCTCTCATTTTAATACTCTACTTCATATCCATATTTTTAATATTTATTGCAATAATTGGGTAGTATGTAGAGGTTATACATTTATCTTTTTACTCCATTTATATATGATGAATCTTTTTATTAGCCTGTTTATTTAAATTTTCGTTTTTGCCATGGTAGATATCAAAGAACCGTGAAATGTAAGTGCTCTTCTTTGCAGGAAGACTGCAGGCCCATCTTCCTGTAAAACTACTTTCTCTGATACAGTTTAAATACATATGCGCCATGTGCCCTGTTGGGACAGCATGATGGAGAAAACCCTGTATAAAATGGCCCCCCTAAGCTTTCCAGCCACAGCACGTCGGCACATTCTGAGAATACCTTAAGATGGAATTCCCTCTGATGTCAGGGATACATGCAAGTGTAGATTAAAGTTTGAAAAAAAATCCTTTCATCTACATGTGAGAGTTGCTAAGTTTTTGTTAGAACCCTTTAGGCTACATCCACACAGCAGGGGACAAAATACTTGTCAGATTCTAATTAGAATACAGCCAGTATTTTACACTCATTTTTCGTTTGTTTGTCCCGGTTTTTGCTGCGGTTTTCACATTTTGGCCGTCCCATTCAATTGAATAGTACTATAATCCGACACTTACAAGTGCAATATGGCGGATTATAGAACATGTTCTAAGTTTTTTGACCCATTTTTTGGATTTGAAATCTGACCTAAGTAAATCTGAGCTGTGTAGACTACAGCTTGGATTTTCTATTGAGGTTTATCAGGATGATTTACAGTTGGATTTTTGTGGATTCTAAGTACCAAATCCGCTTAAAAATCTGGCAGTAAATCAGTGTTGTGTAGACGTAGCCTTTGGCGATGTAAGGGATCCGATGCACCACAGTAAAGACCAGGCCCCCCTCTGCTATTTCTGTTCCAAGGTGGTACACCATAACTCCCATCGCAAGCCCTGTCTTGGGGTTATCTAGATTCTGATCTGTCTTTCACCCCCTATACCAACCCCTTGCCCCTCCCACCCCCCCTAAGAACATCTCCAGAATCCATCCCTTTTTCCACTGGAAAACAATCAGGCTCTTTTTACTGAAACCTTTTCTTTTTCTTGATTACGGTAACCCTTGCTTACCGGGCTCCCCCCTCTGCAAATCTCCCTCTCAAAAACTGTCCTGAATTTAGCAGCCGGCTCATCTTTCTTTCCCGCCGCTATTAAAAGCCTCTACCCTTTGTCAGTCAGTGCATGGTTTCCCATTTAGTACAAACAACAAAAAATCATCACTCTCACCCCTTTAAAGTCTCCATACGCGCGCCCCCCTACATCTCCCCCTTTCTTGTCTACCCCCCACCCGGTCTCTCCACATGCTGCCCCCCCCTACATCTCCTCCCCTATCTCTTTACCCCCCCTACCCGGTTCTCCTTCTTGGGTGGATCTGACTAATGCCTCATCATCCGAACCCCCATGTCCGCTCCAAATTGTGAGTGTGCTTGATCCGGAACAGCTACCCCTACAAACGGCACACCACAACCTCCAAAACTTTTAAAGGGGGCCCCCGAGAAAACATCTTTTAAACGGGCCCATAGATCCCTAATTGCTAACGCCCAGCTTTTTGTCCACCCACTTCTATCACTCCGCACTTGGGGGACTCACAGGCTTTTCTGTTTATTTTTATGGTTGGGGGGGCAGGGTTTTCTCTTTTTATTAAAAATCACCCTTTTTTATATAAATGGTGGACCACACCCCTAATAGATTGTAAGTTCTTCGAGGGGCCCTTTACACCTTGGGCCACATTTGAAACAGTTTTGGGCTAAAACCACTTTTTTTGGGGAAAAAAAGTGGTTTTTTACCCAAACCGTTTTTACAGTGGCCCCTTGTGTTGACTGTGAGTGCTTTTTTTTCCATTATGTTTGGGGCTGCGGAATATGTTTGGGCTATATAAATAAAGTTTTTAATTATTTTTTGTCCCATTTTGCGGAAACAGGATGGACTTTATATGGTGGAAAGAATTGACAGGGAATTGTAAAAGCAGGCATTGCAATCTACAGAATGCTTGACAAATTTAGGCAAAGCATGAACTCTCTGTTTTATTTTAATATGCTACCTTCTTCCCTACGCATTGTATACAATACCTAGGCATTATACAGAACGACAAGTACTATTCAGGCAAGGTATGAAAAGAGATTCATGAAAACACCTTTATTGAAATGACATATATAAACATAAAAGAGATAATAAATGAAGGTTGTTACTTTGTTACTGAAAAAATGCAATAGACAGAGACCAGTATTAACCTACTTGTAACAATGAAGGCTAGAACGGTATTTTGAATTCTTGAATTTAAAAATCCTTTTTGCGTTTATCATATAAAGAAACAAATAATAAAACATTAACATAATTGGTATCACTGCATCCATAGGAGCCCTGCCAAATACAGTATTATGTTATCACATCTGGTGAACATGATAAAAAAAAAAAAAAATACTCAACACCAAAGCACAGTTTTTTGGCCATAAAAATAAAAAGTGATCAAAAAGTCACATAGACCCCAAGTTGATACCATTAAAAACTACACTTCAGCCTGCAAAAGCGAGCCAGAATACAGTTCCAACAACAGAAAAGCAAAAAAGATTTTGGTCTCAGAAAATAGAGATGCAAAGCATTTTTGTTTTTTTTAAAAAACTGTAAAACATAATGGGGGGAAAACAGGGACTGCACGTTCGTAAAGGATTAGATCCCCGGGTTTCTGGCCTGAGACTTTGGGGTTAAATGGTCGGGATAAAACCCCCTTTCCGCCGGGGCCAGTTTTGCCCTCTTGACAGGCCCTTTTTTTTGAAATTGTTGTGTCCTTTAGTGAGAATAACTTTTTGACCTTTTAAACCCAAACCATGTGTTCAGAGATTTTTTTTCTTGACAAATTATACTTTAAAATTAAGAAATTTTTTGGGCCAAAAAAGGTTTTTATTTGTGAAAAATCAAAAAAAACGTGAAAAATTTGAAAAATTTACCAATTTTAAACTTCAAAAATTTTTTGCATGTAAGCAGATATTATTCCCTCAAAATAGTTTTGAATGCATTACCAAAAGTCTGCTTTAGTTTGGGCCCAATTTTTTAATGTCTTTTT